>VURO01018335.1:0-19823 GCA_015108175.1 Pelvicachromis taeniatus
ACTATATATTATATATATATATATATATATAGAGAGAGAGAGAGAGAGAGAGAGAGAGAGAGATCGTTTGTAAAATAAATGTTTAAAAATTTGCTGAAATAAAGTATTTCTCTCATGACATCATTTCACAAATGCTCTCACAGTTCTATGCGGCTTGCAGGGGTCAGTCCATGAGTATGTGTGTGCACATGTGCTGGCATGATAGCTTCCACCTCACGCTCTCTGCTTTAAAAGTCCATTTGGACTCCTGCCTACAATCACCTTCCCGTCGTCGCTGTGGTAACGGAGCCAGGCCTAATTAGTATGCATTATCAATTAACAAACTTAATAGCCGGCAGATTGATTAGATCCTCAGTTATAGGGGCAGAACTCAGGCGAAACATGGAATGAAAAATAATCATACACACAGGCTTGTGTGCTCGCTCTCTCTCTTCCTCTCTCTCACACACAGCAGCAGCTCACTAACCTTCTCCTCCTCCTCCTCACTTGTGTAATTACTGTATGCATATGGCGGTGAGTGGATTGGGAATGAGGCAGTGTGAGATTTTAAATAAACCTTCAGCTTATAATGAGTCAGGCCGCCATGGCTAGTTTAGCTCTGATTGTGCTCCACTCTAATGAATGACAAACCTTATCCACTGCACACGCACACACACACGCACACACACACACACACACACACACACACACACACACACACACACACACACACACACACACACACACACACAGAAATAGTTTGTTAACCAAAACAATAACGACATAAAGACATGTCCAGTATGTGCAGAACTGTATAAGTTGCATCCCTCACACTTACACATTCATCATAAACATAATGTATATATGCACACTCAGACATAAACACACCAACTTGCACACACACCCACACGTACGATGAGAATGTAATCAGGCGTTAGGCTTACCCTCCTATCAGTGTAATAGAGGTTAATGAATGATTAGGTCTAATAATTTTAGAGTGGAGCTCTAGCTTATCCACATGATACATCAAACGCTGAGCAGAGTGAGAGCAAAAACAGCGAGCGAGTGCCAGCAGCAACAAACAAACTTACCAGCAGCATAGTGATGGTGACATGAAAGTCAAGGCGATAACATCCAAAAATGTGTTAACAGGTCAACTATGTCTAGTGCAGCTTTTAGGTACTGATAACTGTCTGTATGCTGGACATATTTTATGCACCCAGTGCCTGTTTAAAGAAACAAATGCATCGACTGCAATAATTTTCACTCCTGAAATTCCTAATGAAATTCCCGTCATTAGCTATTTAATCACCAAGATAGGCTTGCTTTTTAAGCCTTTAAAGTCTATATGTAAAACTATATTGAATAAAAATGTTTACCTAGACTAATAATATTAGTTATTTTTGACAGGTTTAAAGAAGCAATACATCAAAGCATACTTAAACCATCCCACCAATCTGCTATGGCAGATTACAGATGAGATTACTCGTTTCATTTTGAAACACTGATGATGCTTTTGACACTCAAGAAGAAACTCATGTTCGTGAGGCAGTAGGACATGAGTTTCTGTCCCAAGTCCTGGCTACTAAATGCAGGGCTATAGGCCCAGCACAGCAGCAGTGACCTACCGCGTCAGTGAAAGGCCAATAAATGGACATTAAAATGCAAACGCGTGCATATTTCATAGTGTTAAATTTTATGAAGCATTTAAAGCACCATCCCTCCAGTAGTAAATCCTAATGGTCTTATTCCCGATTCATAATATTCATACTCGCCACCTCTAAGCAGTGACATTAAAAAATGTTTGCATCTCCACCAAGTTAAAGGTTGAAATTAAAGTGAGTCTGGCAGGGAAGAGACGTACATATTTACATGTAATCACCACCAGACACACGTACACAGCGTGACTTTAGTGCAGATGTGCGCCTGGTCTCCTCTGCTGCATTGTGGCCCAGTTTGCAGCCATCTCCCTCTGATGTATAACTCGTTGTCCAAGCCTTAATGTTGATTTATTATCCATCCATAAATTAGAAAAATATGTTTGAGAATTCCGTGGCGCAGCCAGGCTCTGCGGACCGTCTGGGGATTGGCTGACGTGTCAGAGGCGCATATTGGCTCGCCGGGCAGCCTTTTGTTTCCCTGCACCAGCAGGCATTTAATGAGTGCTGATGGCTTAAGGTAAATGTGTTAGGACAGACAGCAACAACAGCCACAAAAACAGCCTGCTACATGGGAGAAATGTAGAGCCACTCAACAGAAGAAACTTGCTCCTTTTCCTCACAGACCTGTGTGCATGTTAAACGGCACAGCAATTATAGATCAGCCAGCTATTGTTTATTATTAAGCTTTACATATAGTTTTATTAGCAGCTGGTGACAAGAAACGTCATAAACAGTGTCTTTGTTTGGGCAGTTTTACAGGGCATTTGCCTTCCATTCAGCTGTTCGATATTATTCCTCTCCAGAGCCAGCTCATCATATTAGCTCCAGTTTCAGCAGTATGCAAGCCTATTTTTCTCTTATCCTGCTATTATCGAATAAGGCTGATTATTACTGGTGATGATTCTCCAGCCGTTCCTGGCTGACTTGTGTACCGACATACATACTAATTTCTAATAAAGCCTCAGACATCTCTGGGGGTAACATGTTGCAGCATAAACCAGCCAGCGCCACGGTCCTTTCAGAAATGTTTTTGTGCAGTTCGTATTAATCATAGAAGTAATCACAGGTCAAGGTTTAATTTTGTGACATAAAAAGCTGCCATGGTGTACGCTAGAGCTTCGTTCCCCATTTATTCAGAACAGATTCGAGCTCCATGAGACACACTGAACAGTGCATAATCAACACACTGAGACAGAAACATCATTGTCATCTTGTCTTGAGCTGACACTGTCACTTCATTGTCATGGCTGTTAGGTCTGCTGTGCTGATGTCCTGCTCCACTGTTTATGTTACAGATGTTGCAGTAATCAGAGCAGCAGCGTGTGAAGGACTCAGCCTGCAACCCCGGCCATCATGACGCCGGGAAAGGTCATTGTGGAAATGCTGGATGATGGTGATGGCTGGGATGGAATGAGATGTGGTTCCACTGTGATAACCTATTTTTCCTCACATCTACACGCTTGCCACCTTCTTAACTCTTTAGATGCTCCTGTTTTATCCTGATAATACACACAAAAAGAAGGCTTTGCACCATCAACACAATTATTTTCATTTTTTAACTTTACAAGGTCCCTCAGTGCCCAGTATCTTGTCTTGGTGGCTCAGTGTAATAGCATCTATTAAGCTCGTTCAGTTGGACAATGATAAGGACAGTAATGCGCTCATTGTTTGTTTATAAACCATTACCATATTATAATCATCTTGTTAGAATTTTGAACCAATTACAGAGCTTGTCACAACATTAGCTGGCCAGTTTACTCTCAGAATAACGCCTCACATTAGCTGGGATTTAGAGTGCCTTTTCTCATCTAGAAAACAATGAATCTTTCTGGTAGAAATCTATATCCGTCAAGCCACTTTGCTGTTGTGATGCCAGCTTGGGTTGGGGCAACAACTGCTGTAGTTTTGAGGGGAAAAATTATGCCTTAGAGGCACACTTATTGTCCGTCAGCCGGGTTAGCAATGTCTCAGTCTGAGCATTTATCCTGGGCAATAATGGGGTGCTGAGTTGCTGGTGGCGGCCATTGTTTAATGATCTCCTTGGGCTCTGGGAGTAAACTACTGCAGTAATCAGAAGGGTAAACTCAGCTATATTTCAATTTGGAGAGCCGCTCTTCCGTTCAGAGAGGCCGCTCTGAGACAATAAATAATAGGACTATTTAGCCTATCCCACAGGCTGCCTCTCTGACATCTACCCAAACACACACACATATATATAAGTCAGCCTATAACAATTCATGTCCCATCCATAAATCAGTTCCACTAAAAGCAGGCGATTAGTGACATCATTTAGCCCCTAAAACCCAAACAGCGACAACTGTTTCCTTCCCTGTTTTAGGGAGAAGATGGAGAGATGCACAGATGGTAAATTGGTTAGAGGGGAATGAACTGTAGCTGGATGACTGGACTTGGGGATGTAGAATAAATTCAATGAGGTTTCAGTTCTTCTTTAGGACAGTGACGGTTTTGACCTTGTAGATTATGATCAAATAGGAGGTGAGATTGTTTTTTGTTTTTTGTTTGTTTTTTGTTTTTGTAAAAAAGAAGATTTTGTTTGTGATTAGTTGAATCCATTTCTAATTAATATTATAATGTTTTATGATGTTTGCCATTTATTCTGTACTCTAATTCCCACATGGTTTATATCCTATATTTTTCTTTGTGTTCAAAGAAATTCAAAGAACCAACCAACAGAACCTAATGTGCCTAAGATATCATTGTATTATAGTATTTTCAGTACTTTTAATTTCTTAACAGTTTTTTTTATGTTTGTCCTCTGCTCTGAGACACAAAAAGTGACAAGATTCAATTGCAAAGTTGAGTTAGCTTACACTTTACAGCAGCTAACGGATCCACGGGAGAAAAATAAAGAAGCTGACACGAAACATCTTGTTATGTTCTCTTGTCTTCCTTCTGAATCCCTGTTCTAGTATTACTTGTGGTGCATGTGGTGCCCTTAAATTAATGTTTTTATCACAAGATGTTGACAATTACTTTGCAATGTTCCTCTTCTTATATTCATATCAGGAGCTCGGTAAGACTATCTAAGAATTTTTTTTTTTTTTATCATCTCTACATCAGCAGTAGAAGCATTTGCTCAAATTACGGTAGGCCACCGCTACAGCGTGAAACGCTCCTGTTGTTTATTTGTTCTGAAGAATGTCACGTTGAGAGGCTGAAGACTGAAGTTCATAGTAGCAGTGCACACTCGAAACAAAATAAAAGCAGTTGATGGCTCCACGCAGTGTTTTATGAATGTAATATATTATGTCTGAAAGCACAGACGGCAGAACACGAGGTGGTTCTGGCCTGCTGCACAGCATAAGGGAGTATTTACATCTTTACTAATTCTCTATTTTCTTGTTTCTTTCAAAATTCATTAAAACAACAAAAGACCTTGACACGAGACAAGACTTTTCACTTTGTTTAGTAAAGAAGAAGAAGAAAAAAGAAGTGATCACGAAAACAAATAAAAGTTTTACTGCAGCATTACTTAAAGGCGTCCTTGATTTGTGGCAATGGGTCTTTTAAAATAGACCATTATACACGTGGCTTGCATTAAGCATCGCATTTTTTAAATTATAGAAATTAAATTCTAATTGATCCACTTTTGCTCGCTCAAACAAGCAACCAGTTGTTAGGCAAAAGAGAAATAAGAGTATTTTACAGCCAATAATATCCTTGTTTTTTTCTCCTTCATAACAACTGATTTACTAGCACCAATAAAACCAAAGACATTAAACTACCTAAGCCAACAACTTCCTCATCTACCACCCTACAATGCTGCTCCCCTGGCCTCAGTGGGGAAGGATCAGACGAGTGTCTGATGATGGCTTCCTAAAGAGCTTCAATTAATGGCCTGTCACTTATCATTAGAACTGCAGAAAGGCGGGACACCAGGGAGCATGATGCAAACAAAGGCACGTTTTAGAACGTCAATTCTAAAAGCACCCATTGACTCTCTATCCTTGCAGCCGGCCTCTGAGGCCCTCGTCCCTGCTGGCTCTGAGCCCCGCAGTCTCTCCTGGGGGATTAAAGGGATCTGCAGAAATTAGCCGTTTGGATGACAAGCAGAGGCCAAAGGACGAGCGGGTGTTAATGTCCCCTTTTACAGGAACAAAAGCAGTGGGGATTTTAAATAACACGTCTCCATTGCCGCCTGTGGCCACTCTAGTCATAGTGTGTGTGGTAGGTTACTCAGCAGTGTTAATTGATTGAAGCCCTGTGCTAACAGAAGGAGCCAGTGCTGTGTCTGATAGCCTACGATGCTCTGCATCTGTGGCTTGGAAACCTTTTTAAAGAACCGTTTGAGACATAAAAGCTGAAATTTTAACTTAAATTGTGTGCCAAATCGAGTAACATAACAATAAAAAATGTTACCCAACTGGCAGCAGTTTAAGAAGAAACACTACTCCAGCACTGTGACGATGAATAACATTTCCTGAGCCCGTTCTTTAAAACTGAATTAATTCTTTTTGAAAAATGTTTCTATTAGAGTTGAAGGTGCAAGATGTCAACATTCAACTTGAAGTCATACACTTCCTAATGCTGCCCAACTACCTTTGGTCTAGCAGTAGCAAGGTTGTTTACTCTTCATTACAGTTTCAGACTGAGGCAGGGAGATCCTCAAAGAGAACATCCACAACAACATCCTCTTGACTGGGGCTCTGCAGTGCTGCTTTTGTCCATTACGCTTGGCCTCCTCATTGACAGCCAATAAATCATTCATTTAGAGGCAAAGCAGGGAGAGAATCAAACAGCCATTTCAGAGCCTGAGGCCTTTCACTGTAGTGGCTGCTGCAGGCCACAGATCTAATGTAGAGTGGCTAGGCTGCAGGCGGGTGGAAGGGCTCTTAAGAGACAGGAGCGCATTGTTTGGAGAGACGGGAAACGCTGCTCTCATTAGACCTGGAGCTGAAAACCAACCTGAAAGGCCTGCTTCAATTTACCTGCCCTGTGCTTGGAATAAATCACCCCTGTGTGTGTGTGTGTTTGTGTGTGGTGTGCACATTCAAAGCAGACACGTACAAAGGGCTTTATGCATGCGTTTGAGAGCGCATCTCTTCAGGTTCAGAGTTGTTTTAGTGCAGCTCTTGTTAAAGGTAAAACCTTTTACCTCTCAGCCTCCAATGGCCCTTTCATAAAGGTGCTTTTTCATTCAAATCAGAGTCACAATTAAGCCAGTCCTGACTTGTGCTCTTTTTTTTCTTTTCTTCCTGTAGATTTGAGTACTCCTTTGCACTCACAGCTGTAATAAGCAGTTTATACGTGAGCTCGACTGTCAGTAACGTTCAGATGCTGCGACGAGAGCTTCATCTGCAAAGTAGGAGCATAGAAAAAAAAAACATAGACTTTCTGTGGAATATTAGCAGACAATCGTGAATTCATTTTCAGAGTTTGGCATGGTGACAGGCTACATTTCACAAGAGCCAAAACTCACTGGGCGCAGCCAAAGTAAAGAGAATCTAATACTTTACACCAGGTAGTCAGACACAGCAGGTAACACTGTGACAAATCTCAACACACACTGAGACAAAACAAAGAAAAGAAAGTGAATAAGTCTCCCAGTCGCTGAGCTAAAGACAAGAAAAAGCAACTGACAGAACAGCAGTGAAAGAAGAAGATGGACGGATAGAAGTTAAGGAAAAGGACAGGAGGAAAAAGAAGAGCGCTGGAAAAATGGAAGTGGATAGCAGCGAGCCCCTGCAGAAATGTGGTGGCAGAGATGTCAGACTATTTAAATACTGATGAGGCCCTGTGTCTCTCCTCATCTCTGCTAATGACATGCTCGTCAAAGCCAGACAAAAGACCCTGCAGCCTGCTCCACCATGCCTGTCACAACACAGATGCAGTCGACACATCAGGGTACATCTGTGTTTGTGCGTGCGTGCGTGCGTGTGTGTGTGTCTGGGGGATTCTCACAGTCACGTTCTGTCAGGGTTAAGGTACCACTGACAAATGATAAATGTCCTCTTCCCTGTCAGAGAGTGTTGGCACCGCGTCCTCAGACTCACAGCTCACACCAACAAAGCAACAAAATCGCAACCACTACTTTTTAGCATTTCTTTCAACTCTTTCTTCATTTCTCCCTTTCCTCTTTTCCCTCTCCATTCCCTCTCCTCTGCCTGCTGTGCCTCCACCAGCATTGAAAATTAAGTTGTCACACTAGAGTAGATGGATTACACACAAATACACAGAGTCACACGCACAACTCATAAATGAGCTGAAATGGAATCAGACTCTTATTGAATGCCTGCTTGAAAAACTCTGTGGTGTCCATAAGCACTATACTCAGTTTCAACCCGTAACGATCCCTGCTTGTTATTTGTTTTCGAGTGAATAGCGCGTACATGTTTGGACTAACTAGAAAGTCTTTGTCTCTCTGACTGCTGACAGGAAACAGCAGGTGATAGACCAACATCAGGAAAGGAATGGCCTGCTATAAAACAGGCAATAAGCACCACAGAGATGGTTGCCCCACAAAACACATAAGTCTGTCTGATGCATGAACACAGAGTCATGTCAAACAATAAAGTGTCCGTGCAACAGACACTTAAATGGACAAGGGGAAATATATTTGTTTGGGATTCAGCTTGTGACTACGTTTTCAATTGTTATTGCAGCTAGAAACAAAACTTTTATTGTAAATTGGCTTTAAAAAGACATCATAAAACTGTCTCTCCACCTTTCATCGCCTCTCCTCATCTTCTTCTCTTGACTCCTCTTTGTGACTTTAGCTTTAAAGCAGAGGAGAGTGTCAGCGAGTGTTCTGTTTGATTCAGTGCTATCTAACCTTGCTTTATGAAAGCATTAAATTGATGGTTCCAGGCCAGCCCAGAGAAAATGCACATAAAACTGAAACTAACTGAGAGATAATAGTCCTCATAAACTGGTCTAAGAGCTCTATAACTCAAATCGTCCTCAACTTGTTCTGTCTTACAAAGCACAAGCTGTCACATACAAAATACTGATGGTGCAACGGCACAAACTGCAATGCAAATGCAAACAAAAGGAAATGATGTCTGCCCAAAAATGAAAACTGCAAAACTAAAACCTGCTAAAATTTGAAATTCATGTTAGATGTAAAGCACAATCCTCTTTCAATACTATAATTTGACGTATCAGGACATAGTAAAAAACTATTTGCTGCACCATGCCATTATTTATTAAAAAAAACTTTACCCCACCTAAAATGCAGAAAAAAATGTATCAAAAACTAAATACAGTAATGATTAAATCGCTTGTAGAGCCACTTTTCGAAACAATAACCTTAAGTAATAATTTATTCGAGTTGGGTTGAGGTCTGGACTATGACTGGGCCATTGCAACACCTTGATTATTCTGTTTTAGATTTGCTGCTGTGCTTGGGACAACTGTCCTGTTAAGGACAGTTGTCCCAAGCCACTCTAGAATACTTTGGCACACAGAATAATTCACGTTGACTCAATGACCGCAAGGTGCTCAGCTTCATCACTCCCACACTGCTGAGTTTATATGAGGTGCTTTTGCTGATCTGCTATGTTTAGTTTTTGTCAGTTGTGTTTCTGTGTACTTTGGTCCACTTTGGTCTCATCGGTCCAAAGGACATTATTCCAGGTCTTGTGGCTTATTCATGCCACTTAGTTCTTTTTCTCCTTGCAAACCTTCCAAACAAACCATAGTTTTTTAGTTTTTCAGATTTTTTAAAATGATGTACTGATATCTAAAACCTTAGAAATGAAAGACAGTGTACTTTCTTTTTCATGGCTGCATATCAAACAGCCTTTGAAGACTTGTCTTTAACAGTAGTGATGTTTGTAATTGTAATAATTACATCAACAACAAAACATACAACTTGTATTACTGAAGTCTGAGAAACAGTAAGCAATATGCTTCGCTGTGTGACCCAAACCTTTAAAATAATGGCTTAGTATCTGCCGTGCTTTCTGGCAGAAAAGAACATTGATTGATGTCAAGTCTGAAGATGGAACCATTAAAGTGCTTTTCTTTGCTTTCTTCCTTTTCCTGTTTCCCCTCTCAGTAATAGGTGGTTATCACCCTCTGTGAGTCTTGTTTTGTCTGAGGTTTCTTCCTGACCTGGCTTTGAGGAGATGACTGGATTTTGTCGCATAATGCTGAAAGGTTTGTCTTGTACATTATACTCAACGATAACCCCGCCCACATACCACCTTACAAACTTATGTGTAAAGCTACTTTTGGCTGGTCACTTGTCACATGGGATCATCATAGCAGGTAACTGTGCATGTTTGACTTGGCTGAGTTTACAGGGTGCCCTTGTTAACACGACCCTGAAAGGGATTTGTGTCTCTGGCTGGAATGAAACCAGCAATCTTTCCACTAAACTATAAAGCTTTTATTGATGATGGGATGTTTTTTGATTGTTTGTTTTGACATTGTTGATCTTTAAAATATTATTTTGTGAGTTCTGTAGGTTATAAGGCAGACATTTTCTTGGTTGTTTTGCTTTTTTGGTGAGTTCATGATTCTTTTTGGTTTTGAGAATCATTTGTGGTTTAGTTTTATTCCTCGTGTCTTTTGTAACACATATTTGTCATTTATATCTTTCAGTGGTCTCTGCTTTTAGTTTACCATCTAAGTCGTAGATCTTAGGTCGTGTTTCGGGTGGGTCTCTGTAATAGTTTGTTAGCTCTCGTTTGTATTTCATTCTGTTCTGCTCTCATCTGTATGTTTTCTCTTTTTAGTCTTGTCAATATTTGTCTGTTTCTTGTCTCCCTGTTTAATTAGTCAGTCTTTAGTTAGTCTTGTTTCCATATTTCAGTTGTGCCCCTCTTCCTGTTTTATGTTGATAATTGTTTTCTCTGTGTCTTGTGTTAGATTTTACATCGTTTGTCTTTTTTTCTAGATTTGTACACATTGTCTGAGTCTCCCCTTGTCCTTTGTCATATCATCTCTCACAGCTGTGTGTCACCTTGTCCTGTGTTTCTGGTGTTCAGATTCTCTATTCTGCAAATGTTTTTAATTATTTGTATTCCAGAATAAAAATAAAGCTGATTTAAAAAAAACAAAACTATTCCTGTTTCCTGAATCCTGCATTTGGCTACACAGATGAACAATGACAGCCGCTAACATCCAAGAAACAACCAAAGAGACATTTTTCCAAGTTGGTTTGTACGTGGATAATATACATATATGTGTGTGTGTGTGTGTGTTAAAGCAAATGTTACTACAGGTCAGGTTATCTGTGAAGTACATGGGCTGGGTCTGTTTCAGTGTCCGTAACCTCTACTTACTGTCTCTGACTCTGTTCCATCATATTGGACCCCTTATTTGTTGCATGATTTTTAAATAAATGATCCTGATTAGAGACTAAATTGGTGTTGTGTTTTCCCTTGTGTTGTGGCCTTTTGAGCCAGCTGTAACAGTGTTAATGTAATAAATCAATAATTTCAGTTGTGTGCTGTCTGCCTGAAACATGTTTGTGTCTTTCTTTGTCTTGCACACAGGCTTTTTCCCAACTGATCTATTGGATTAGTATTTTTTTAATCAATAATGTATTACACAAAAACAATAGGCCACTTTCCTAATATAGCAACATCCAGGTGACCAGGATCCCAGCAGAACAGTGCATGACAACGCAGTTGTTGTGTTGTCACGCACTGTTTTTCACTAAGCTCGTTAGTGGCTTTACTTTTGTGGCAAACAGAATATATTTCACCATCTTTTGGAGGGACATAGCTAAATATAGTGTGCCTTCAAAAATGTTTACAGTCAGTTTGTTTACATTATTTGCTATTAAACATTATGGCAATTTGAACAATTGTGTGAATATAAATATAGAAGTAGTAACAGCAGCAGCTGAGGTGAGCAAGATGAGTGATGAGCCTTGTACAGGGAGTAAGAGCAAGAAATGTGTGCGTGCGTGCGTGCGCGTGTGTTCGTGCGTGCGTGCGTGCGTGCGTGCGTGCGTGCGTGCGTGTGTGTGTGTGTGTGTGTGTGCGTGTGTGTGTGTGTGTGTGTGAATGAGAATTTGTCTAGTAAGAGAGAACATAAAGACATTTGGGGAACTAAATGCTTATAAGGTCTCCTCAGCACTTTTAAACCAACTCTCTTTCTTCCATCTATTCCTTTGTTTAGTTTGCCTTTTAAGGACAATACAACCCAATACAGTTTTATAGGTCAGTTGAATATCTTATAAGTTAATAAACATATTGGACATTGAGAGGTTTTCCATATGTACCAAACATGTACTGCACCCAGAAAATGCATGAAATCTATGGGTCCATTTTACGTCTTTGCAGGTTGCATGGGGTGGTAATGGATGGCCGGTGGGTGCCCGCTGACGTGTTATTCTTTTATAAAACATTGCCTCTGCGTACCAGCGCGCAGGGGAGAGTGTGTCATGCTTGTGATGAATGACCAGAGGGTAACATCTTCACTCCTGACCCCTAATACAGGCATGCAAGCTCACACATAGATACACACATACTTATAAGCACAAATATATACACACTAACAAAAAATCAAGGATGCACATTTAAATTAGTAAAAAGAATTTCTTTTCCCCCACTGTGAAAGCACAGTGATGCAGTCACTAAGCAGATGGTGATCCAGATGCAGGCGGTGACCTCTTCAGTGTACTATCCTTTTGACTGTGTGGTGAATACAGAAAGACACTCGATCATTGTGGGTTGTTTTTTTTTTCCCCCTTTTTTCTTCTATTTTTTTGCATTGCTTTCATTGCAGTATTTTTTTCATCTCATAGATGAATCTTTTAAAAGACCTGTCCTTGCTTTCTTGCTTGCTCTCATTTACCATACAGCTTGACTAACAGGCCCGTAGTCATCAAAAGGTATCCTCTGCTATGTCCCCAAACAAAGCATGAAAGACCAGCAGCATCAAAAGAAGCTCCAAGTAACGCTGACAGAGCTGGAGTGGCTGGACAATGTAGAGGAGCTGGAGAGGTGAGTAATAGGCGCTGACCCTTTCCCTGTACACCACCAACACTTGAGCACCAGCAATATAACAAACAGCAGCGAATAACTGAGCCCAACATTGCCATGCCTGAAGAAGTGAAGCGGTAGGAAGAGAAAAGAAAAAGAGAGACAGAGAAAAAGATAGAAAGAGAAGGAGACATGATAGGGAGGAAAACGAGACAGAGAGGATGAGGGGGGAGACAATGAGACAAGGAGACAGAGACAGAGTGGTGGTGGATGAAGCAGCGGAGGTTTGGTGGGGCAGGCGGGGAGGGGAACAGGCAGCCAGTCTATTATCAGGGGTCTATAGAGAAGCATTTAGGGACAAATAGGACACCACCCCCTGTCACCCCAAACCATTCAGCCCCTGTCAGCCCAGCCCATTCAGCCAAACCCCAGGGGGAAGTGGCACAGGGAGGACATGGGGGGAAGAAGCAGGATCGAGGTTGTGAGGGAGGGGGTGAAGATGGAGTACCCAAGTACCACCCCTCCATGATGCTTCAGATGCTGTATCTTAGCAACGGCACTCAGGGTGTGACCTGTAGTCATATGGCTCCATTCAGTTTCACAGTTCATGAACATACACAGGAGCCAAAACAGGCTCTCATGTACAACAATTAGCAGGATCATGCCTCCCACCCGTCTCCTCCAACCTGGCCATAGCAGCAACCCCACAGGGAGGGAACTTAATTACCATCAACAGACAGAGGGGAGTTTTTCTTTACACACTTAAGATGATCCACTTTGCACTCACTGACAAGCACACACATACAGAGAGAGAGAGGGTGTCTCATCCTATTCAGAAACTTTCTATTTCAGCATGCTGTCAATCACATGTTGATTAAAGCAGCGTATTGATGGCATTCTTCTCCCCCCAATTTTCATATGGAATTAGTATTTAATGAATTGTGTGCAGATTAATTATAACATAATGATATTTAATTGTTACCAACTAATTGTTGTGGCACTCTTTGCTTTGCAGTTGGTGGGAACTTTGTTTAGTTTCAGTTCAGAAAGGAACAGTTGGCTCAAAAACACTTCATTAAGCACCATTTAAACCTGAAACATTTCAGTAAGAGAGTCTTTTAATCACAATCAAACTTTCTTCTTCTTCTTCTTCTTTTTTTTTTAAGTTAAAACTAAACAGAAAATGCTTTATCATAAAGGAGCATTAATAAAACTTCAAGGCATGTTGTGGACATTTCAAATGTGCTGTGATTTTTTAAAATCACTTTATCTCACCTGAATGCTTCCCAGTGTAAAACAGACAGCTGAATTCATGCACTCAGACACACAGTGTGTCTGTTTGGTAATCCCCCTTCCAGAGGGATAAATGTCTTTACCGGCCTTGTTCTGGTAATAGATTTATATACTTCATCTATTATTTATCTAAGCATTATCACTATTGCCTAAGGCTAGAGATGTACAATGTTTACCATGACCTTGGGCTACACACACACACACTTACAACACACTCAATTTAGCATGGAATTGGAGTAATAATAAACACACATGCAATAATTGTCCCAAAGTCACTTTGATCTTTTTCAGCCCCGAGGAACCTTGCAAGCTGAGAGGCCCACTGAATAGGACTGTCTACCAAGTCTTTATGACTACTCATTAAAACACGCTTTTATCATTTGTTATAATATAGCACACTCCTCTCCAAATGACATCATTAAACATAATTCAATCTTTACCTCTTCTTCATGTGTGCTGGTTTTGCTGATTTATCCCCACTTTTATTTCATTTTCTCTCCCGGTCGACAGCAGCACTGCAAATTGCTGCACTGCCCCTCTGTGGACGGTTACAGAGCTGCAGGGTTTCCAACACCACCAATAAAAAGGCAAAGCTCACTTACCAAAACTGTCTGCTCAACTTAAACTGATCTACAGTAATAGTGAAACACAAAGAGACAGCATCAAGTTTCCACAAATGTTGCCAAGGACAAAAACACACAGCACACTCACAACCAGAGTGCTTTGTGCAATTACTGTATATATCTATATACACATATAGATATATACACAAATACACACAGAGCAATTTAGTAAATGTCATCAGGTCTGCAGAAAGAGAGGGAAATAGGCCTGCCTCCCATCTTTGTATCGGGAACACAGGTGAGATTGATGAGTAGCGTCTGTTTATGATATCGGTTATTCAGGATGAAAGATGAGGGTTTGTAGAGGGGTTCCTCCCATTCACTGTCATTGATTTACACACACAAATGCACACATACACACACACACACACACACACTGACACACACACACAAGAACATACCCACAGAGAGTGTCCTTGCTTTGTCAATAGTCAAGGTTATATCATATGCAGCAAAATATTTGACTAATATGCTAAGATCAAACACAGCAAATAAAAATTACTTTTGTACAAGACGACAGAACAAAGAGTGACTTCTTAAGGGACACATTCATAAGAAACTAAGTAGAATACAGTGAACATCCATCAGAAAAGAAACCCATAAAACTGAGGTTTAAAAGCAATAAAAGACGGCAGGGAAATTTGTGAAGAGCCGTCAGGGCAGAAAACGAAGCACTCAAGCTGAAGCCAATTCTGTTCTGCTGAATTAAAACCTAAACCTCCTCCACATTAACATCCACAGAGAGACAAGTGCTGTGGTAAGTGAATGTGTTGCCTGTGTTTGTGTCAAAAGCCTGTTTCTCTTCCTCAGCCAATTAGAGCGACTACGGCACAAAGGCATCTAATTTTGTCAAGCTCCTGTAAATGGAATGATGGATGCTGACGTGAGGTGTGGGGGGCAATGGGAGTGAATGTACGCTTAGTGGTTACCCAGCAAGCCCCCCCCCCCCTTATTAAAGCTTCTTCTGGAGAAACACAAGCAGGCAAACACAGTGAGAGAGATGCACAAACATTCCCTATTCATGATGAATTAAAAAGCTACAACACACTACTTTTCACAAGAGAGCATTCATTATGTAGCTCTAATGTAATGGCATAAAGCACAGGAGCAACAGCCTATCAAGTGCAGCGATTTGGCTTTTTTCACTTGTGCTGTTTCGTTGCTATAGGGTAATTTGTAGCACTCAGCAGGGCAGGGGAAAGTGAATCAAGATTAATTTACATGCAGGCGAACACTTAGGCAAGGCAGAGCTGGTAAGCAAACGCACCATTTCTGCAGCTGAGCGGAAAGATGGCAGCAAGGCAGCGGGGGGAGGGGGGGGTGGGTGGAAGTGTTGGATAATTAAGGAGCATCAAATTGCTGAAGGTAGTTAAAAGGCCACAACATGCCGACTCGAGTTGCTCTCAGAATGCAGTCTTTGCGTTTTAGTCAAGCTGCATTGATGGAAGCATAGATTCTAATGGCAACAACAGCCTTACAGCCAAAGAGCCACTTCTGGTTCAGTCTTCATTAATTGTGGTTTAGAGTCTTTCCTCTAAGCATATTATTCCAATATATGAGTTTGTCTTCATTTAGGTAGAAGAGTGCCACAGTCAGGGCTGTGCCAGGCCAAACAGTGTACCGCTGCGTTCTAGTCCTTCAGTGAGCAAAGTAACCCCCGTATGAACCAAAAAGCAGGGGTTATTCAATTTAAACGCTTGACTTAAATAACAAATTGTAACATATCACGGTGACACAAAGACAAAGCAAAGAGTCCCTAAAGATGCGAGGGTGAAGTGACAAGTCTAACTTGGACAAACTGCTGCAAACATGAGATACAAATGCTACTACAAGTGCAGCAAAAAGAGAGGAATGAAAATACTAAATGAGCTGTTTGAGCGGGATGTGTATCTCAGAGAGGCAATGGGTGCTGAATCTTTGCACCGCTGAACAGCCTTAACATATCAGAAAGAGAAAGAGATCACTGGGATGGGATAAAAAGAGAATAGCTGGTAGACTTTTTCCCCTCTGTCGCTCAGTGGTAATGGACTCTGGACCGAGCCTGTGGCAGGGGAATCTGATCAAGCATGCCATCCTAGAAACACATGACCACACTTCACATACACACATTCACACACAGAATCATTCTGTCAAATCTGAATAAACACAAGCACACATCGGTTGGATTGCGGGGTGCAGCTTGGGGATTTGGGGAGAGCGTCTAGCATATTTGGCCATCTCAGATCTCCTGTCAGGGCTTGAATGCGGGATGACAGCAAGAGAGAGCCCGCAGCGTCTGGAGACCTGTCTCCATCTATGCATCTCTCACATAAACAAATTCTCCCATCGCTGTATTCAGACTAGCCTCTCTGCTCTATTACACACAACACACAGCTGCCACAAGCACTCAGACACCCAATCAACAACCACAGTGAGAGGAAAAGAAAGAGGGAAGGAGTAAAGGGACGGGAGAAGGATAAGAAAGAGGAAAGAAGAAAAGGGGGAGAAGGGCGGTAGAAGGAGATGGAGTTGAGGAGAAAGCGAGACAGGAGCAGTGTCGAGGGGGGACGCTGAGATGAGATGGTGAGAAGAGGCCAGCGCTCCGGAACTGTGCTCAGCGTTCTGTCTGGCCGAGCAGGAACCTCCTAAAAGCGGGACCAGCACGAATGAAAGAGAAATGGGCTCTCGTGGGATGAGGAATAAACAAGAGGCCAGAGTGGGGGGGCTAAGGGTTGCAAACACATTGAACGCATGAAATATTAGGACCACCTGCTCTGCCCATGAAATAGGCGGATCAGGGGAATGCAGCAACCGAGGCCAAATGTTAGGAGTGTTATCCCGGTGTTTTTTGTGTTATCAGAGTTGCTCACCAGCAATCGCAGTAAAGGAACCACATTTCGCTCCCAGTCTCTGCATGTTTGTTTGTTTTCACTTTATAGTGTAGTTATAATTCACAGAAGGAATGGACAATACCAGGCAATAACGAGCTTTATCTTTGAAATCCATATACCATCTTACATTAAAAATGAAAGTGACTCTTACTTAAGCTGACAGAGACATGCCTTAGAACAGAACTGCAAACATTGTGTTGTAGGTACAGTGAATGAAGCTAATGATTATTTTGTTTGTAATCATTATTCTTGATTAAGCTGCTCATTATTCTGTTTTTATAAAGACAAAAAAGCAAAACATTTCAGGGTCAACCATTAATTTATTAATAAAATGAACTGACTTGAATTTTAATTTTAAAGTAAATTATTGAGCTGCCTGCAAACATTTGGGTCTTGTAGATTTTTATAAGTGAGTCAAATTAAATAGTTGTACAGCTTTTTTATAAACACCAATTTGGAAGCAGTTACGGGTGAGACCAAACACTAATCAGCTCGATCACTGTTGCTGATCCTGATTACCCTAATATTATCTGTTTGATACATATGTCTATCTTCGATTTCCAAGATACTGGCTTAACTTTAAGACACTTGCGTTTTTAATTTCCTTAACCTATGACATTTGTGTTCAGAAGTAGGTTGTTAGTTGTAGAAAACGTCACCATCCAATCGCTGACGGACTTGGGATTCTGACCTCTGAATTCTGTATGCTGCACACAGCCGCTGATGAAATGTAGTTAAGCAGCAAAGTTAACATGGTCACCATTTTGAATGTGATAGGTGGACTAGAACACACCCAGAAACTGTGCCATTCAGCCAGATTGATCTGCCACATTAGAAAGCATTCCTCCTCCTGCCTCTGCATCCCTTCTTTCTGCTCCCACCTCCTCTGATCAAAGAATTGATCCCTGGACCAGTCGATCGGTTGCTACTCTGTGATCTGGGCTGGGCCAATTACTTCAGTGAGTAATAGTGATTAGTTTGTGTCTAGATCAATCCACACATATGCAGGCAGAGAGCCTGTGGACAGAGCCAAGGGAACCAATGGCTATTCACATCAACACCAGATTTGTGAAACAACAGGATCCTGTACTTTGTATTTTGGATACAGTTGTGTCATGCTATTATCAAACACGTGATAACGCGATCCCTGAACAAAGAGATCAATTTAAGGCCTACAAATGGTTTCAGAAAGTTTAATATTCCTTTAAAAAAAAAAATCTGAGCCTTATTTAGACCAAGAAACAGAAAACATGAGTACACACTGAATACACAGGCATGAATCCATCACATAGTTAGCAGTTAAATCTCAGCCTGTGGCATTGGTTTGACATTGTACAGGTCATTAAAGGAAAACTAGTACTAATGTCGAAGGCAAATCTATTTATGTTGATAATATTCATGGGCAATCCTTCCATAACATTGATCAACACAGTTTGTCTAATAGGAAAATAATAAACAATTACTCCTGCAGACGAAAAGGGTAATTGATTTTCTTCTGTAAATTACTACCACCGTCAGCCCTGCATACACAGAAAGGTGATCATCTGCATAAAATCAATGGGATATGATCCTATCTGTATGATAATCATGGAATGTAGTCAAAGAGCTTTCCCTAGTTTAAGAGACAGAAAGAGAACATAGAGGGTAAAACAGAGAAGCAGCAAGCAAGTAGGAAAACTTCAAACAGATGTAAAGCAGCCGTCCTCTTAATAAATCTGTGTCATTGCTGGTGCAGAACCGTTTATGTTTTCAGAAATCAGAGCACGTTCAGAGCTGTAAATCCATGCTGTGTAGTTTATTTAGGAAATTTATGAAACCTTAAAATGTTTTGGACAAATGTAATTCTGCTATAAAACTTAATTCCCATTAGATTTTTCTTCAAAAGAGAAGCCCTTTTTCTAGCCAAACTATGTGACACAATATGATGTGAGGACTGCATGACGTCCTGAAATAGCAGAGACAAGGGCTACATTAAATCTCTCTGATTAATTTTTGATGGGTGCCCACACCACCCCTGGTGTTCCCAGCTTGACACTGAGTTATGGTGATTGGTAAGCCCACCACCGGACAGCTGTATGTATGACTGTGTGCAGGCCTCCAGATCAATATTGCTACCAAAATTAATATCAGCGTGCACGTCGACAGGCGAGTATCTGTCTGCAGTAAGAATGAATGGAATGGATATGACTTACTACCACTATTAGTTATTTTAAAACATAAAAACAAACAAAACAAAACCATGACAAGGAAGCATTTTCTCTCTCTCCTACTGTGTTCTTCAAAAACAGACGCCGCAGGTCATTTTTTATAACACTTTGAATTACCTGCTTGTGTTTGTCTCACAAGTTTGATTGTGTGTGCAAATAGTGACCAGTGAATTGGATTTTTTTAAAGGAGCCTTACATTTTAGAATTAAAGGTGTACATGATAAGCAGAATTAAATAGACCTAAATTTATATACATACTCCAGAAAAAACTACTATACTCCTAGTATAT
>VURO01018336.1:0-18884 GCA_015108175.1 Pelvicachromis taeniatus
TATTTATGTACATTATCTGTTAATAATAAAAAACGCTACAGATTATTTAAAAACATAGCAGTATTTTTCTTACACGATGTAACAATTAAAATGTCACTGGAGTGGGATCAGTAAAATAACTATTATTAATATTATGAATATTCTTTTTTTTATTAATACTATTATTAAAATTATGTTTTAATCATATAATAATAGTTGTTTATGTATTTCATAATAATACTTTTTGTAGTTGTTTTACTGCATTTATTGTGTTTATAATGGTTTCCCTCAGGATTTTCTCGGGATACAGTTCTTATCTGCATTCTGTTGATTTCATTTTTCATTATATTAGCCTGCTAATACAACAATTTTAGTTATTTTGAGTTATTTGTTTATTTCTGCAATATTACTGAATTACTGAATTAACTGTATTTGTCTATGCTAAAATTACAAAAGTAAATGCATTTATGTTCACTGAGGAATGTAAGAAAACACAAATCAAATAATAATAATATTTATATGAGCTGTATTTGTATCTATATCACAATATGCGATCTTCCATATCCCAACATTGGAGTTATATGTTTTCTAATATACACTGTCAAAAGTTTGAACAGACCTTCTCATTTCTTTATTTTTACTACTTTCTACATTGTTGATACATACTGAAGACATCAAATATATGAAGCATGATACATGGAATAATGTAGCAAATTAAAAAATGATAAATAACTAAATATGCTTTATATTTGAGATTCCTCTAAGTAGCCACCATTTGCTGACAGCGCTGCAAACCATTGGCCTTCTCTCAATGAGTTCATGATGTAGTCACCTGAAATGGTTTTCATTTCACAAGTGTGCCTTGTCAGGGTTCATTTGTGGAATTTCTTGCCATTCTTGTCTCCTTGGCAGTTCCAATTTCCACACAAGCTCAACCTTACTTCTGTAGAATAAAATTAAGACTTTATTGTGGCATTTTCCTTTCTTTGTATAGGGTCTTGCAACAAGTTTTATAATAAATGTTTAACAGCAGAGAGAAAGCAGAAGAAATGAGAGGATGAAACATAAGATAATGGTAAATACGCCATAGCTTTTAAATGTAAAACTGTGGTTTTCAGATTCAGATAACTTTATTTATCCCCATAGGTCAATTGAAAGTGCAGAGTGGCATATACAGTGAAAAAGAATAAGTTCAAGGAAGATAAATAAATAAATAAATAAAACGTGTTGGTACAGTTGATCCTTCTTTTATGAGGTGTCTTGCCAGCAGGGGGAACTAGAAGTTGGAAAGTTCTGGTTTAAAAATGGCTCTTCTCCCCGTCTGACGTGCATTTTCCACTCTGTGCTCCTGCTGTGCACACTGTGAACTGACTGATAATCTGCTGTTTGGACAGTGAACATGAAGAGTCCACAGACTGTTGACCTAAGCGGCACACTCACTCGCTAACGTCTGCCAACCATTAGAGACCACAAACACAAAGATTCACACCTTGATTAATTCAGAGTCAGCTGACTTACAACATTTATCCTGCTTCACAGTGAAGTCACCGCTGACTCCTCTCCAGCCAGCTCTTATGTGATGGATTTGGGAAGTAGGTTGGCTGAGAGAGAGAGAGCGAAAAGAGAGAGAGAAAGCTAGATGAGGAGAGGGAGGGGGAGAGAGACTTTTGCACAGCTTGCCTACCTTGTTATTCCTGTGCCAGCTCCAGCATGCATGTCTGCCTATCTGTTGATTTGTGGTTTTGTGTCTGAATGCACATCACACTTTGATCTCTCATCTAGGAGCTCATCGAGAGGACACAGGTATGCTTGGATCTTTCTCTGTCTCTCTTTTTTTTTTTAAACTTGCAGAAAATAAATCTTGGAGTCCTCTACAGGATCTAATTTGAAGGAGTGCTGTGCTCTGAATTAAGACTGTGATTTGATTTTGGGGGCCGAGTGCGTGTTTTAATGCCATGAGTGTTAGAAAGATGATTGCAGGAAGGACAAGACAGAAAAATGGACAGGAGGTGTGTCTTATCAGCTCACTCTTCAACTTTGACATTGAAAGCTGACCTTTTGTGAATATGCGATATCACTCTGCCCCCACTGCGCATTAGCACAGCAAGAGTGCTCTAAATCTCCCTGAGCATTTGCTTTATCACAAGTCTATTAGAGCTAGGATAGGATCAACGGGAATCCAATTACTCAAGTAGGACATTAAGGAAAGGTGCAGCACACAGCAGCAAGTAGGGACACAAACGATCCTTGCTGTTTGTTTGTGTGTGTGCATGCAGGGCTTAAAACTTTTGTGTGGTCAACTTTAAGGCTGCACAGGCCCGCAGAGCCCCAATGTCTGTGCGAGGAAACATGACGACTAGAACGTCTGGATGGCGTTTTGCTCTCTAAGGAAGGGGTGGAGCTGAGGAGTTGAAAGGTTTTTTTTGTTCTTTAGTTCTGACTCTAACTTTTGCAGTGTTTTGTTGGTTTAGGCAGCCTTAGCATAGTTAATAAAAAAGACTGGTAAACTTTGCCATTGACACCAGCTTGAATGATTTCGCCCACGTTTATCAAGTTGGACCAAACAAAGGAACAAAGGCCATCCCGGCGAACCCTTCACAACATTCCTTCTGCAGACTTTTGACCCCATCTAGCGAAGAAGCAGTGCTGTTTCCATTGGAGAGCCAAGTCAAACAGATATTTGAGATCATTTGTTCTTTCAGCTGATGTTTTTTTTTTTTTAAAAACAAGCTGCTGGACTTGTTATTAAAAAAGACACACTTTAACAATAAACTGGTTGGCTTCTAAAGCTTTTAAAGCTCACTGTAGCATTTATTATGATAAAAACCAAAGTATGTAATGTGTTTATTTCTACAAAGCAGATTGCCTATGAGAACAACAAAGACAATCCAGCCCAAGATAAAGGATTTTAGTCCCCAAAACCTAATAAATGCTGCAAGAAGTCTGCATCACAGACTAACCTGAATCAAGCAGTGAGGGTATTACTCTGAAATGGAAAAGTTTGTCCATAGCCTAAAAGGCTCCTATTGTTTTTACCCAGTCAGAGGTTTTATTGCACAAAAAAGTTACAAACTGTTGCATAACAGACAGGAAAGACCTTTCCTCTGTGAGGCAATACAAAAGAAACAGTGTCTGGTTTTTGAACTGCAGGTATTGGTGTTTAAAGCAGCAACAGTGAAGCAATGCAAATCTTTAAATACAACAAATGTTCTTTACAAGATAGGAGGATTATTACTACAATATCACTGTTTGCCTTTGCAAGTAATTTTAACCTTATTAAAATGCTCACCTGCCTATTTACAATACTGTTCATACTAATATTTGTATTTATGTTTATTTTTCATAATGTTGTTCTCATCAGCACCTTGTTTTTTAGCAGCTGAGCTTTGTTTTTTGTTGTTTTTACTCTCTGTGACTTCACACTGTTTGCGTTTCTGCTCTTGGGATGTAAAAGGCACAAGAATTTCTTATCTTATCTTATCTTATCTTATCTTATCTTATCTTATCTTATCTTGGCAAACACTCCATAACCTTAGAAGAGTTGGTTTAAGTACATAGCATATACATTTTGTGGCTTTAAAATAAAATGTATATATTTTTAACATTCTGCTATTGTTTAATTTGAATCCTTTTTGAGGTATTTAGAGATAAAATCCTTTAATTAGGGAAGTAAATACATAAAGAAATACCTGAAATATCTGACACAGGAACCAAGATAAGTTTTTGTGACCTTTTACTCTTAAAATCAGAGAGTGTGCACACTAATTTTATTTCTTGTATTGTAGGATCTATGTTTTACCAGCTAATCCATCCATCCATCCATTCTCAGCCACTTATCCTTTTCAGGGTCGTGGAGCCTATCCCAGCTGTCTTGGGGCGAGAGGCGGGGTACACCCTGGACAGGTCGCCAGTCTGTCGCAGGGCTAACACACATAGACAGACAACCAGTCGCACTCACAGTCACTCTCACATTCACACATCTATGGGCAATTTAGAGTTTTCAATTAACCTATCCCCACAAATTTACCAGCTAACGCCTGAGAAAATCAATGAGACAACAACACCAAATATCACTCAGCTAAACCACTAGACATCCAGCTCATCTTACTTGTGTTTTTCCTTATTAAATTTATATTACGTTATACAAAACATTTTATAAGCCTCCTTTGTAATGATATCAACTGAAGGAAATTCCTCAGCCTTTCTACTAAATCTGAATCTAATTTGAACTCTGCAGCTGCCAACCATCGCTAATTACCTCTGTTTGTTTTTCTCTACAGCAATCCGCAACATGTAATATCGAGTTAAGTACTAATGTAACAAATTTTCAAGGTGCAGAGAGACTGTTAGAGGCTCATTAAGAGGTATGTTCTGAAATCAGAGAGACACGCAGACAGGCCACATGTTGTAAACGTGATACAACATCAGACAGAAGTGCTGAAAATATCTATTCTGGGACTGGCATGAGGGTGACAAATCTGTGCAGCCCAAGCTGAGATGGGAACGGGAGGGTCACCTTCAGACTATGAGGCACATTTGGACTGAATGCATGCATACACAAGATGCATTATGCTAACCATTATGAAAAATGAATATTTTTCTCCAAAATTCAGATTTCATATGATTAGATATTAACATTTCCTTTAAATTTAGAGGCATACTGCTGAAACTGTGACGTTTTTGACATAATCATTTCCACTTCGTGTCACTACTCTCGCCCTATTCTCATACCATGTGAAATCACTAAAAGAGCTGCCACTCTCGGGTGACAGATGGAGATGTATACAGTGTCTAAACATAGTAAGATATGCAGGTCGAGGCTATAGATAGCCTCAGTCTGCTGCAATAACGACAAGTTAGTGAGCAACTTTTTCCAATCACAACCCTCACTCATGTCAATGAGAGCACAGACATGTAAAATCTGTAACAGTAGCAGTCATGAGGGGATTCTGTGGCTGTGCTGCAGGGTATCAGTAACTACATGTCTTTATGAAGGCATGAGGTTGTGTTTTCAAAAAAGTGGGACCCACTTGGAGCAGTCTGTGCTTTTCTGGCCTGCAGCATGCACTATAGCCTCTGTAAGTGTCTTTTATCATAGTACCACCACACAGAAGAATTGTAATTTAATTCTAAATAAAGGCATCCAAAAGAGTGAGCACAAATACTGTGACTTAAGCTGAGACACGAGGCGCTAATCTGAAAATAACTGAGGTAATATGTACTCAGCACAGTCCACATGGTAGCATTTTGCATCACAGACCTATTTGTCTTTTCAAGTAAATAAAATAACGTTATGTCTAACATTATTACCTTCATGGCTTGTTTACAACTCAAAAAGACAAAATTAGTGTCTTGATCTGGAGCATGACTTTTGGCATATTCAGAAAAAGTAAACTTGAATAAACGTAGGAATTACCACATAGGACAAATAGTGTAGGCAAAAGGTTGTGCTGGATTTATGGTTTTATTAAAACACAAATGCAAAATATACTTGAAATGCACTTCTGAAGAAGTGTTGTTATGTTTTCACGATGCAAGCTCCTTTTCACTTCTTTTAAGTCATGTTTTGTTTTCAGTGCATCATATACTCAACAGCCACTTTATTAGGTACACCCTGTTTTCAGAGCTAACTTACAGTAATTCTTTGTGGCACAGACTTAAGAAAGTGCTATAAATATTCCTCGCCATTTTGCTCCATTTTGACATGGTAGCATCACACAGTTGCTGCAGATTTGTTGGCTGCACCTCCATAACGTGGATCTCCTCTTCCACCACATCCCAACTGTGCTCGATTGGATTGAGATCTTGTAATTGGATGATCAAGAAACCTGCTTGAGATCATTTGAACATTGTAACATGGCATTTAAGTCTGCTGGAAGCACCCATCAGAAGACGGTTACACTGCGGGTACAAAGGGTTGAACATGGTCACCAACAATACTTGGGCTGTTATTTTTAAATGATTCTCAGTTGGTTCTTTGGAGCCCAAAGTGTGCCATAAAAATGTAAAAGATGTAAAATATCCCATGTTTATACAACATTCTGACCCTGGTGTGATGTTTTGCTGAGTCCACCTGAAACTTTGTCCCACCTGTGATCTTCTCTGTCTCTTCTGCAGCCAGCCTTCATTCTGGAGGGAAAGGCCCCACTCGAGCCCACCAGGGGGGATGGAGGAGGCAGAGAGACCCTCAGCCCTGCCTCTGCCCTGTCCCTGACTCAGGCAGAAACTCCTGGACGCTGGCAGAGTGAGAGCCTGTTGGCAGAGTCCTGGTCCACAATGGGTGATGTAGACCCTGAGGACACCAAGAGCCTTGACAGCAGTGACGGGGCACTGCTGACAGGGGAGGAGAACCACTCCTCCAACTCTGACATGGTCCACCTGGAACGGGATGAGGCTGAGATGCTTGAGGAGACAGAGGAGAAAGGGAAGCGAGCAGAGGAAGAGGAGGAAGAAGACGAGGAGATGCAAACAAGCATGTTAAGCGTATTGGGTGGGGAGAGGGAGTTGGTAGCACTCAGGGAGGAGGAGCAGGACCTCCAGGCCCCAGAAACTCAGGAGCTCTTGGTGTCAGCAGAGGAGCCTTATGTGGAGCGCGAGCCAGGAGAGTTCAGGCACGTGGTTCCCCCGATGGCCCTGCCTCCTCTGCCTATTGTCAAGCTTGACCCCCCCTCCACAACATCCACCCCGGTCCCTTCAACCACAACATCTGAAGCAGAGGAGCTGTATTCCATTCAGGGCCTCCACCCTCCTTCTATCCTAGCACCGATGGCACCGGAGCCTCCAGGAGTGAATGTCGAGCAACGACAGTTTTCACAGATCTCCCTCACAGACCTGGATAAACATTCAGTTAAGGAGCCTGCAGAGAAGCTGCAGCCACAGCCAACTACTCCCAAGACCAAACCTCTGAGCTCCACCGAGCTGCTTTATGGAGGCGCTGCATTAGTAGCAATTGTGGGAGTGGTGGCATATAGTGCCGTGGTGTACTGCAGAAAGTAGAAAGCCTCTCTCTGAATCACCCAAACCACCTATCAGCACATTTTCTCTCATGTTTGTAAATCTATTCCAAACTAAATATTCCACCACATTACTGTCCGAATAATGGATTTTACTCTCTGACGCTGTTTGCTAATTAGACACACTGATTTGATGTTTTTAATTCGTTTTGTGCTACCTCAGCTCACAGCAGAGCTTGTGGCCTTTGTTTTTCTGTTTGATCTCTGAGGAAATGTATCCAATAAAATGTAACCTGAAATACACAAATCCCTTTAAGTGCAATTTTAAACTTCCCTATACTTTAAGGGTTTCTTTGTGTGTGTGTGTGTGTGTGTGTGTGTGTGTGTGTGTGTGTGTGTGTGTGTGTGTGTGTGTGTGTGTGTGTGTGTGTGTGTGTGTCATTAATTCAGCATATTAGACAAAATGCCACTTCCTCTGTAAATGGTACTGTCAGTGCTTTAGCAACACTGAAAAGCACATTATCATAAACAATAAATGGAAAGTATCCGAGTACAGGCAGCAGTGATTGGACTAAAAACCCAAAAACTGAATTAACACCTCACAAACTTTTTGCCTTAAAAATTTTTCTGCACAACATCTGGAGAACCTGCAGTCAAAGTCCTGTTACTTAAGTTTCTTGCACGCCATGAGTTGCTCTGTCCAGGAGAGTGGAGACAGGCTATGATTGCACCCACACCACCAATACTCCCCACTAGTACAGTCCATGTAGAGTACTGTTAATACACACCACCACTGGACGAGAGCATGGATGTGACCATTAGGAATAGAGATTCGTTGTATCTAAATATCAATATTTCCTGCTGCTACTCTGATAATTTTGTGTGCAAATATTGCACTTTGTACTCTGTACCATTTATTTTAAAGCTTTAGTTACTAATATACTAACTGCTAATGTGCAAGTAATGCACTGGTCCAATAATATAATGTATATGAGCATCATTCAAGCTTTCCAAGCTCCTTAGACTACGATGACCTGGATGACTGAGAACTTTCACAGACATCGTAATGAGTATGTTCACTGCAGGTATTTTTAAACAGTTTTTGATTCTCTAAAGCACTGTGAAAAAAGCACCACTCATTTCCTTTTTACACATTTTTCCTTTTTATGTTCTTCAGTATAGCTTAAATGCTATTTTTGTAATTTCTTTAAGCTGTCATCAAGAATACTTCCCCAGGCAGGGGAAACAGAAGGGACACAGGGTCAGCACACAAGAACACAGAACTGCAAAGTAACAAGGGCATGAAACAATATGCCAGAAACAATATGGCAAGTAAACACACACACATACTGGGTCACGGACCCAGGACCATGACAGAAACTGCACACTGTGCTGATATATACCACGTAATAGCTCTTTGCACAAATAAGTGATATAATTGGAATGTTTTCATAGATTCAACTAAAAAGACTGGAAACAGATGCTGGGATTCTGTGACAAACTGTTAGTAACAAAATGCTTAAAGGTACAATTTAAAATTAGTTCTTTGCAAAGTTGCCTGTTATGTGTAGACACCACTGATTCTCTTTTGTTAGATTCATATTGTTAAGTGGCTTAATAAGCAAAAAGCAATGTCTGAAAATAGTCACGTACAAGGACTGGACAGAAAATGAATGAAAAAACAACCAGTGTCCAAAGACTTTCAGAAAAGTCAAAAAAAGTAAGATGGAATTAAACTCAAGACTTTTGCACAGCTCTGTGACTTGTCATTTGAGGTGAAACATAACCTTTACAATTTGACAAACAAATAGCTAAGATACAACGTTAAACCATTCATTCAGTGCCAAGTGTTTGTGTGTGTTTGTCGATAACTAGATAAACAAAGTTAAAATTTTAACCACTGTTCTGAGCTCATGTTTTAGCAGAGAGGATGAGAGAGCATCTCTTCAACTGCTGCTGAAATACGTTCAAAAACTTTAAACACCTGAAAATTTTCCCATATACTGTATATATTATCCCAGTTTGATCTTTTGATCCTCAAAGAAAATATCTATGACATTTAAAACATTAAACATCTTGAGTGCCAGATAAACAAACAAAAAAAAGAGTTCTCTTTATGTATTTAATTTACTGCTCTATTCTGCCGTCTGCTGGCCTGTTCGTACAGATGCAGACCTTTAGAAAATAAGCCAGAACACAAATACCAGCCTCATGTGAGGAGATGATATTTACGTTCATTTATGACATTTTATTCCACATGAATTCAAAGGACAGACTATCAGTAGCATAAAAGTGTGATGTTTTGTGCTTAGAAATGTATAATCCTCATGATATTATCTAAACCATATTAAGTGAAAAGGTGAAGGTACCCTCAAAAAACATGAACCCTGTTTAAATTTTAACACTAAAAGACTAAAAGTCTCCGAACGAGCTTTCTCTGTCTGCTAATGTGTCACCCATTATACAAACATGATCGCAGTGCATAGATAATAATTACAACTCTGCGGTCACAGTAGCGTTCAGTCTAATAGTATAATTATGCTGCCTGGCTTTGCCACTTCTTGATTTTCATCGAGTGCCAGTAAATAAAGAAGAACAATGGTACTGACTGTGTTGTGGTTAACCTGCCGTTCCCACACTGGTGCAAACATGCACGCAGCTATTGAATCGAGAAGGGGAAGGAAAGTGCTTCTTTGTTTGGAGAGATACAGCTGCAGTCTTGCTCTGCTCTGCCTGAAAACAGAATGCAACACCTTTGCAGTCAAACCTCCATCTCCCTCTCCCTGCGTTTGTATTTCCTTCACACTCTTGCATCCAAAAACACACCCAACACAACAATAAATTCCACAGTTAACTGCAATTACACAACAATAAATACACGGTAAAACAGATGGATCAGACAGATGATTTCTGAATATCCTAAAATGGGAGAAAAGTATCTATAAAACCTGTGTCATATTAAGAAAAAGCTTTGCATCATGAAACTGAAAAACTTTGTTAAGTTTAGTATATAATAAATATGTTTCTTTCTTTCATTTACACAGGTAAGCTGTTGCTTACACTGTCACTGTGAAGTGACATTGTGCGCCATGTTTTCATGTTTCTGTAGGAGAGAATAGAACAGATTGTGGTGGGGCGCTTTTAACTATTTGAGAAAGAACAGAGAGTGGTGGAATAAATATTTAAGCTGTCCCAGAATTTCAGCATTATTGTGGCTTGAAGAATTCACAATATATAGGGATCATTAAAACATTCACACAGATTAATCTGTAACTAGTACAAGAAGAACAATTATTTAATTGGTTGTTTACAGCATTATTGTGTCATTAGCACCATATCAGTATCTCACAATTTTCACGAATAATGATCTAAATATACAAATGTAAGGAACGGAGCATAACGGCATATATCCACAAGTATAAAACAAGAAAAAATACAGGATATAATTGAATAGTTGATAAAGAACACGAGAAAACCATATAAAAGAATACAGAATATAGACTAATAGAAATCAAACTGCCAAAACACAACATAATTCTTTCTTGCACTAGCTGAAATATTATTAATAACAACAATAATACCTTTCAGATGACTATATGGAGAAGGTGCTGTGCTGTGTTTTGGCTTAATGGACAATCTGGAGAACTTACTTCTAACACTGGCATTTACAGTACTGTGCAGTGATTTAATGAAACATGCAATCATATGTGGAATCAGAGAATTTGTACAACTGTAACCAGCTGGAAAATCAACATAAGGTGTAACCGCCTTTGCCTAAGAGAGTTCAAGCTGTGTTGAACTCAGCTGTCTTCTGATTTCTTTAAGTAGTCTTCAGGAACTGAAGACTTCTTGAAAGACATTCAAAGCTCTTCTTTGGATGTTGGCTGCTTTTTGTTCATTTCTTTGTTGACATGATCCCACACTGCTTTAATAATATTGAGATCTGGACTCTGAGGAGGCCAATTCATGAATGAGTCTTTGCTGCACTGACAGCGTAGTTGAGATCATTGTCATGTTGACATTTGAAGCTGTTAATAAACAGAGGCTTTCCAGATTATGTTGCCATCCTAAACCATGACAGGGCTTCCACCATGTTTTACAGACCTTATTTTGTAGATGGATCAGCTGAAGGGTCACATCCATCTCTCAGGCCTCTGTGTCGGCTCTTTTCTTCAAATACAAATTCAAATATTACAGTGCACATACAAGTGTTGTTTTTTCACATTTTTTTAAGGACACATGATGATGAGATGTGGCAAGTTTACAACGAATGGCTCTTTGAGAATCACTTTATTTGCACAAAGCTAATATTTTAAGCCTATCAAACTGTGTTATATTTGGAATTCTGCATAGATTTACAACAGCCTGACAGTAACAAAGTGACTAAAGAAACTATTTAAAGTAGGTTCTTTGCTAAAGTTTTTTTGATTGGGTGTGAAAACCTTAAAAGAAAGTCTGACTCCTTGGAAGAAAAATACCGAGAAATGAGGGTTAGCTGAAGAGAGTGCTGTAGGTACATCAATATTTTAAACTGTTTTTGGTTCAGCGTGATAAAATGCCAGCATTATTTGCATGTATGACAATTGACATGACAGGCCTTATGATCAGACGATTAAAAAAAAAATCAAGGGACCAACAAAATTGTTCCATATTGTTTTCTGGGGGCTGTGTTGAGCTTAGTCCACATCATCTACTACTGCAGTTATTTGCAACCTTGGAGAGGGTAATCACGGAAATAGTGTAGCAGAATCAGACTAGGGTAAAATGAGAGTAACACAATAGCCACAATGGTTTGAAAAAGCAGCCCATGCAACTTCCCTGTTGTTAGTGAGTGCAGTAACTGAGCTCTTTAGTAATAAAGAAAGACCAAGGACTTGTGTTAATATAATAAATACAAGCTATATAACTAATGAAAAAGCCAGAAGAGCAACTTAATGGAGCAAGTTCCTCATCCCACACAGTGCCACAACCAGCACACAGCTGTCAGGCCTCGGCTGCACCCCGACAGGTTGTGGTCTTTAATTTATGGAGTTTCACCCTGAATGGAAGCAGGGAAAGACAAAGTGGGAGCGGGGACAAGGTTTGTGGTTCTTTGTTTTTATCAGCCTGCTGCACAGGCAGGAAACACACACATGCGCCACGCACTCACACTGACATTTGCATGCTTGCTGACAGACACACACACACACGTATAATATGGTAATTAACTGTAATAAGGTGGGGGGGAGGGTTTATTGGGGGAAAACGTGTTAAAGAGTAAAACAGATCTCAGAATTAAAATGCAAATCACATCATCTGAGTGAAACCAAAATAAGTTATAATCTCTGCATGTCCAAATCTTTATTTCCATGACGTTTCTAGCTGTGCACTCAGGCCTGGCTGCCAGCAAACTTTAACTGAGCTGAAAGGGGAACTTCAGGAACTAGTCAGTTGATATTTAACTCCACGCCTGTGAAAAAGAACTTCTCAAAAAGCCAATGTTTATTTGAACAGGGGGGTTAGCTCTGTGGAGCGGAAAAAAAGAGAGAAAAACTCAGGCTCAGGCTTACTTTAACAGTGATCGCATTATTAACCATTAACCTTTACAATCACATTTATCAGAAGCTGCATTAAAAGCATTCTGGTTCTCTTCAATTGGAAATTTAAATGCTTGTGGCTTTTTTATTTGGCTTCAGCTCCACATCGAGTACTTGTACACCTGAATATGAAGCTTGTTTTCTTCTATTAATAAATACATAACTGTAAACCGTGCCAGCTGTTTCTCTTTAATGATCGTGGTTTATTGTAGAGAAATAAAAATGTGTATGGGACTGTTTTTAGTGCTTTTCTCTCTGATTTTAACTTAATATTTTTTTGTTTAATGCACTAGAAATTCTAGGATTACACTTTTTGCACGGTGTAGTGCTAGAATTTCAGGTTAAAGTTGCATTAGTAAACTTACATTTGCAAAATAAATGATAGTAAAATGAATACTACAGTGATGTGAAAGTTAAAGTGGAAGAGAAATTTAAATGCACGTTTTGGTTCTTTTAGTGGTCTGTAAATTTATTGTAATATCTTCATAACTTTTTAGGAAAATTCAGATTCATTTATCTGCAGAAGACAAAAGCCTCAATGGAAAATTTCCTGCAGCTCCACTGACTCAAATTTCATTCTTCCAAAAAGCGAATAACTGGACAGCCCAGATTATAGATGTGTTAGTAACAACTCGCCCAGTATGCAAATTCTTAGGTAAGGCTGAGAATTGGTGTTATCCCTAGTTGGAGCGTGCATAAAAGAGGTTTTTGTTCTTGGTAGATTGTGATCTGCGTGATTAGAGAGAGAGAGAAAGTGATGCTCAGAAGTATATCTGGTCTGCGCTTCCAAAAAAGAAGAAGTGCGGTACATTAAAACATTTAAATCGACCGGCCTCTCTTTCTATTATGGGGCTGAATGGCAAATGGGTATTGGAGGTCTCCTACATATATATACACCTGTCCAAAGTGTGCACCTGCACTAGTGCAGCAGCGGTCATCGGTAGGGACAGAAATGGCCTCAAGTGAGGGAAACACATACAAATTGGTGAGTTAGAATAAGTGCTAATTACAAATGTTTTGATTTTTAAATAGAAATGAAACACATTTTATGCTTTATTATTATTTTACTTCTTTATATTATTTTACATAATATACGGCAACTTTTTGTTTCAGACATCTTTGGACAGTGACATCAATCAGCACTTTCAGGATGCAATCGATGTGATTCAGCAGCATTCGAACAATTCGTACTATGATTCAGGTGAACTTTACATATCTGTTAGATTAATTGAATTGTTTATATTTCGAGGTTTTTCTTTGTGGTAATGTAAAAACGCAATTTGAGTGTTTATTCTTACAGTTTTACATGATTTTTGATGCGCTAAAGTTGAAATTGTCTTTTCAGATTATTCGTATTATGAGAATCTGGGAAGTCACCACCAATCTCTGCAGTGTCAGATCTCCTGTTGCCTCGTCACACACCAATCTGAAGTCCCGACTCCTGTTTATGACTGGAATGACATGGCTGTAAGTGCAAAGCCAAGCACTGATAAGTTTGAGAACCGAGAATATAGAAATCTGGATATTTATATTAAATGTGTCCTTTACAGCAGCAGTCCTGGCCTCAGGTCATCCCCGATGTCTCGTTGAGTCACTCAGTGCAGAATGAAGCCCCACATTTTTACTCCATCTTACCACCACAAAGGAAAGGTGATCAATGTTTTAAGAACAATTAAAAATCAGTTGTTGTCACACTTTTTTGTGCAGTCAGCACTGAAACAACGCTGTTGTCCATCTCCTCAGGTCGGAAGAAGCTCAGACTTTATGAATACCTACATGAAGCTCTGAATGACCCCAACATGGGCGACTCAATCCAGTGGACGGACAGCGGCAGCGGCACCTTCCACTTCATCTCCAAAAACAAGGAGAAGCTGGCCGAGTGCTGGGGCCAGCGTAAGGGCAACCGCAAGACCATGACCTATCAGAAAATGGCGAGAGCTCTGAGAAACTACAGCCGTACCGGTGAGATCATCAAAGTCCGCCGCAAACTCACCTACCAGTTTAACCCAGACATCCTGCACAGGCTCGGCTCTGCACACGTGCCCATGCACCTGCCCCGCCACCCTCCACAGGAGGAGACCCAGCAGCACAATCCGTCCGAGCAGAGCTACTGCGGCTCTGCGGCGGCGGACTGGCACAGCTGGTACGCTCACTATCAGCCGCACGAAGACTACGACCTGGCCGCAAGCTTTACCTCACACACCAAACTCTGAGGTGGCAGAGAGCTCTCAGGATGTCAAGGTTTTCAAAGACTCTCAAATATTTTCATGAAATGTTGGATCCTGGTTGTAAAATGTATTAATTAACAAAATGTGACAGTCTCCAGTTAGAAGGTCTTATTTCAATTATTATTATTTTATTTTATATTGTCTTAGTTTTTAAATATGAGTGAAGAGAATGTAGCAAAAAAAAAACTAAAAATGTTTTGTTTTTTATTTCAACACCTTTACTACACAACATACACACACATTTTCTGGTGGTGTGGTTTTCCTTAGAGCTTTTCTTTCTGGATCCCTATTTATTTAAAACATGTCTTTATCTGAGAATTTGGGACAGAAAAAGTAACAGACTTTGTCAATTTATTCTGTATGCTGTGATTTAGAAGTGTTTGTGTATTTTATTTTAGCTGTTTTTAGTAGTTCATGAAGGAGATTTCACTGTATATTACTTGTAAATACTTTCAGACGTTAAAATATTCTTATTTTGTAATTTATAACAAAATAAACTTTAACTGTATTGCTTTAACAACACTTTAGTTCAATGATACAGGCAAGCATTTTTAAAGAAGGAGTAAAGCTAAAATGATAGACGATCCAAAGCCATCTGTTAAAATCATGAATGTAACTAAAAGAATTTATTTGTATACTTGTATTTCTTTTATTGTTAATATGAAAATATATTAGCAATTAGTGAATGGAAATTCATGATTACAAGTGTGCTAGCTTCTGTAGTGCGTTGGAGCTTGTATCCTTAACTGCATTTAGCACACAGTTTTACTTTAATATGCTCCATTTTTCTTTTGACATTTGGATTGTTTTTATGTCACTGTAAGCACATTTTTACATGTCCAAATAAATCAGTGTAAATTAAGTCAAATTCAGTTCAATTAATGTTGACAAGAACCAGTAGCTGGTTAATGTTTCTTTAAAAAGAATGACTGACAGTAGGTCTTTATAGAGCCTGAAGAAAATAAGAAAAGAAAGTAAAGTTTATTTATAAACTTCTTTTACAGACATAAATCCACAGAATAAAACAAGAACATATAAAATCATTACTAAAAGTTATTTTTTTATTCTAATATAGCAACAAATGAAAACCTTGATTCTTAGTTACCATCATGTCACCACTAGATTATTCAAGATTTACCACTAAATGTATAAACTATACTATAGGATATTTGATATATTGATTAAAAAAAAAAAGAGGTAATACCATGTTTAATAGTGTAATGAACATTTTTAAATGACATGTAAAATATCAAGGGGGAAATATTTTAAGTGATTGCACTACAATTTATCCATAAATATCAAGATATAATCATTTAAATTATAAGGAATAAATCATTCACTCAGTATTGTTTGGTTTTGCTCATCTTTCGACGATTCAACATCTGTCCCAAATTAAGAATAAAAAAAAAAAGCTACACACTGCTATTATCATGCAAAAATATATTTTAAAAAAACATGGTGAAAGTTTTGGCACTGTCTCCAATGAGGTGAAATATTACAACAGGCACACAAAATATGAAATTAAGACACATCCTGTGAGGAAAAATGTGTCAGCAAGTGTGTGTTTTCCTGAATCGAGAGCATTGTGTAGAAGCTGCCTCCAGGCCAGGTCTTATCTGGTTCAGCGGGGAGGATGTGGTCAGTGCTGGGAGGCTTTGTTGATGGGTTGACTGGTGCTTGTGTCGGGGCTTTGTGGGATGGTGGTCATTGTTCCTGCGAGCCCAGGGAAGAAAACGTTTGGTTTTATGTATGCAGAAAGCCCACTCCCATGGGGGGTATAATAAGAGTCCCCGAACTTGAGTGTCTCAGTGTCAGTTGTGTGTAATTCTCCCATTCTGCAAGGACTGTACTGCATTCGAACCAACCTTATCAGTGATGGTAAAGAGAAGTCTTCAGAATTTCTTACAAAATCTATTCAATTCTGACATATTCAAGGCTGGTTTTATATTATTTACATCTATCAGAAATTTTTTCCAGGAGACTCAGTCTGATTTGGAGGTTATATTAGAGTTCCTCGAAGAGTATCACAGACAAAACAATGCAGACAATGGTAAGCGGAAACTGGAAAGCTAATAAATAATTCTCTGACTTTATTTGACAATAGCTTTTGAGTAATTTTCTTCTTTTTCTGGCAGACAAGGTGCATTGGACGGCTATGGAGGAAAGAAATGTACCTGCAGACGAAACATACAAGCAATGTTGGGCATACTACGAGCCACCTGTACGCATCAACATTTTGTATTTTAGTGCTTGTTTCCTCCCACATGCAAAAAGCCAAAATTAAAGGCTGATAAGCACTGTGCAATTTGAAAATCTGCTCTCTTCTTTTCTTTTCTTCATCTTTTTCCCCCAATTGAAGAACATGAAACCTGCACTCCAGCCATCCCTTGCGCAAGATGCTCCAGCAGGACTCACAACGGCAATACTGTCTGAGCGTGGGGCACTGCCAAGCTTCGCAACAACAAGAAAATCAACCAAACACCCAGCCGCAGCAGTGGGGACTGGTGAGTTCTGCTTTTTTTGGTCACTGGATATTGTTATTGTCTCTGTTGCTATCAGCTCGAGGGAAATAATACCAAGAGAGCAAATAAGAGACCTTCCCTTTTACCGTAAAAAACAATGGAGCCGTGCATGGCTTACCACAATAGCTGTTTTTACATATCTATCAGATAATCACACCGTTTACAGCTTTAGCCTCTCCAGTAAATGGCATCCCATCACTGAAGAGATTTTCTGGGAATATGCAGCAATTGGGGAAACGATTAACTGTAATCTGTAGTAACTGTTCTGGCACAGCTGCCATGATTTTCGATAAGTCTTTCTTTAAATCCACCTTCATCATACAGGCCACTTACTGTTTGCATAATGGCTGCAGGTAAAAGGGTGCGACTCTTTCACTTCCTTTTTGAGATGCTGGAGAATCCAAACATGGCCCACTGTTTGTCCTGGGTGCCAGCCGCCGCTGGTGTTTTCCGCTTTTCCTCCAGGAATAAGGACCAGGTGGCGGCACTGTGGGGGCAGAGAAAAGGCAACAAGAGACCCATGACCTACCAGAAGATGTCCAGGGCGCTTAGAAACTATGCCCGGTCTGGAGAGATCTTCAAGGTGAAGAAGAAACTAACCTACCAGTTTAGTCGAGACACCCTGATGTTGCTGCAGAAATGTCATCGAGATGTGTAATGTACACTCGATTTATGTAGCTCTTATCATGTCAAGTGAACTGTTCTCTTTTTTCCCTGTTTATACAGTCTGTTAATCTGAACTTTCATTTCAATCATTCTTCCATTATTACTCAGATATTGTACTATTGATGGCTTGTGGTGTAAATATCAAAAGAATAAAGGATTATTTTACTGTTACTGTTTCTATCTCTATTGAGTTAGACTTTTAAACTTTTAAATTATTAAATATCCCAATCAAACTTCTGTGGAGCTCCTTTTTTTCATGCGTGAGGTAAAATATAATTAATGGACAGTCAAAGGCTTCACTGCAGAAATGAATTGGTTCAAGATCTGATTATTCTGGTTTATGGAGGTAAGAATGGTGCAAGTGTTCAAATAAAGATGTGCTTATTAATGTTTTTTTTAATGTAGCTTACATTTGATAAAAAACAGGTTCACATAATATCTGCATGTTTCTGATGCGACTTCAGGAAATATTAACCCTCTACTGCATGACTTTTTAATTTTTTGGGAAAAAAATATTTCACCCTATTTTGGGGGAGCTTTAGGGTCCCTAATAATATATCAATCATAAAATTTGACACCCCCCACCCCCCCTTACAGATATTGGTTTGTTGCTTCAAGGCAACATTGCGCGATAAGGGTAGACAAACCCCAAGTTATTCTATAATAAGTTTTATTAGTCCAACAAGGATGAACAAACAAACAAACAACAAACAAACAATAAAACTCCAAAATACATCCAATATTTCATCAGGGATCTCTGAGGGATCCGGCTTCTTCATTCCGTGTGGAACCTCAGGAAGCAGTTGCTGTCGGGGTTGAAGCAGTGGTGCACATTGCATTTGCGGCACATTGCTTTTGGTGTACCATTGCACCCTGCATTGTTCCTTGTCCCCAGTCATGATCAGCCAGTGGGCTGTTTGATCCAGGTGGACATCTTCGACTGGAATGGGAGCTGTGCAT
>VURO01018336.1:18904-48726 GCA_015108175.1 Pelvicachromis taeniatus
TGCAAGTGTTCAAATAAAGATGTGCTTATTAATGTTTTTTTTAATGTAGCTTACATTTGATAAAAAACAGGTTCACATAATATCTGCATGTTTCTGATGCGGCTTCAGGAAATATTAAATGATCAGATATATCTCTCAGGTGCTGTGTCAGGGTTTTGCTGATTTTTTTCCTATTTCTTAAGGAAATAACTGTTAGTTTTTTTTTAAGGCATGTCATTTCTTCTTTATTGCAGTCCACTTATCCAGTTTTCTCAATTTTTTAAAGAACATGCTACATAACATGCTGAGACATGACAAGTTTATAGCTGAAAGCTCTTTGGAATCACCTTTTATGCCTGTAAAACTGTTATCTTTAGCATTTTATGTCTTGCAAGTCATAAAGTTCATAAAGGCAGAACTTAAAATTGTCCCATTGTTAATTTTCTGTTATGTGTAGACCCAATACTGGCTCATCCCTTGAGTTATGTGCCTTTTTATTGCCTTTTTTTTTAAGTAGCTTAACAAACAAAAAACTTTCCTCTGCAAGTGGTCAGGTACGAGGACTGGACTAAAAATGAGTGAAAAACTTTCAGAAAGCCTAAAAAATTATACTTAAGACCACTAAAAAAAACACAAGAAAGTCTGAAAGAACTGAAAGAAAGAAATTGGAAGCAAAATACAAAGAAATGAGGGGTGGCTTGAAACTTTTGCACAGTAATGTTTTTAATAATGCGGTGAAAACCTTTTATAAGATTTCATACTTAAGATTTTAAACTATGTGATGTGGTAAGAAAGCCGCACAGAGGTGGGCTATTTGAGGTTTGGTTTTTATGTTATTTATTCAGCATGTAAAGACAGCTATATATTTCATAACTGGATATTATACTTAATGCTTAGTTACAACATTGATTTAGCATGGAAAACACACAGTTAGCCTAACTGTCTGTATCCTAACAATGTAATCGAGTATCACAGGTGACTGCCCGGGGCACATGCACACAGGTGCAGTTAATTAAGCATTCTCAGGTTTCAGGTGAATCCCCAGTCCTCAATATCTGATCTAAAATACAAAATAACCAACAGAGGGAGAGAAACGTGAATTAAGTCCACTTCGATGAATGCCACTGAAGTCCTGAAATTTTAAATCCAGAGGTGTAGGGTCTTTACACGGAACGGCAGTTTGTAATTATTCCTTACTAAATATATATCCTTCTGCAAGCATGTCTGCATATGTCCTAAAAATACACCTATCCAAAATACACAACATTTTTGTGACTACAAACTACAGCAAAAACTGTAGTTTGTAGTCACACGTTCTCTTAGAAAGAAAGCTGCCTTTGTCTTTGTCAATCTACAGAAATGTGCATTCATGTGATAGATTTGATGTCTGCTAGAAGCCAGAGGGTGTCAGTGTAGTCCTTTTCAATGCCTCCAACTTCATCTGTGTGACGTGACCTCATGGCTTAGCCTCCTCTGTGATGTGAAGTCTTGTCCCTCACAGGAAACTCCAAATGGTTTTGTTCTCTTCGTAGCCCACATGATACTTCCCTAAGCCTAGTATTTACTGCTGGAGCCCACTTGCAGTTAAAAATGGGCTAACCGGGCTATGATTGTCTGTTACCAAGAAAGGCCACAAAGTGAACTATGACAACAGACATTTAAGGCAGGAGCGTATAATAAATTGAATGCTTCCTAATCACAGGAAGATAATTTGCTTTGGTTTGCAATATGGGTCTAATTTTGTTGCTGCTCATTTAAAAGGAGATTTGCTATAAGCTATGACCGTCTGGGCAGTAATGCCACATTTTCTCCATAATGCTTTAAGCTGCATTCCTGCTCCACAGCCCAAAAATAGAGCTCAACCTTGCCTTGACTGTGCAGTTGGGCCATCCATTTCCATATGAGAGAGACCACCAACATGCTTGTGATATTTGTTGTAGCAGGAGTGTGTCACTGTACACATGAAGACGCTTCAGTGTGTTGGCGCTCGTAAATCCATCAGCTTTCAGCCTTGTTGTTTAGTCTTCACGACCTAATTAAAGACTACATTTGATTTATCACTTGAGTTTGACGTGCTAAAAAGATTAATTAGGACCAAAGCAACCCCTTCTGCTACACAAATCTCAATGAAACCCTCTTTTCATGTCAGATACACATGTCAAATGTCAAGGTTTATGACAGCTTTCTAAGTATAGGTCATATAACCAGTGCCCAGGCATCTCCCAACTATTTATCTGCCAGGTCGGAAAGCCTGCTGTTCTTAGACAGCATTCCCCTTGGATTAAACTGATATCTGGCACCTGGCATTGTGCCCCTTCTTGTCATCTCTAAGTTTTTTCTTTTTTTGAATAGCGAATCCATACATTCTCTGAATATGTCGTATATCATGTGAGCATAACCGAGGATTGTCGGAGAGTATTACATCAGCCCTGGGCCTGTTAACAATGACGACACCTTTTCCTTTAATATCCCTCCTCCTGTTTTGCCAGTGATCTACCACGGAAGCAATCTTAGTAGTAATGATATTACAAAGTAAGATGAATAATAAAGGCTACAGTAAAAAATTTAAAAGACTAATTAGTCAATATTATATTGATATTTTGGAAAATTTCTCCATAGTCTGGAATTTCCAAAATTGGCTGATTGTAATGTACTGCATCAAAGCGACATATTTATTTGGTCACAATGTATGTGTGTCATCTATTTTTAGGTCAATGCCACATACATCATGCTGCAGTTTTAAATACAAGCTAGTAAACAATAGTCTCCACCAAATACAAAGTTTAAGCCTTTGTAAGGACAGCTTACTAAACAAACAAAAAAAAACATAAGTTAAATAAACTTAACTTAAACAATCCATTTTTAGATGTTTAGATGCTCAAACAGTGATTTATTATAATATTACTACTCTAAAAGATCACCCCAAATATCCTATAAGCACTGATACAAACTTTGAGCATCAGTCAGTTTAAAAGTGTTGTAAATTTAACATCCTGATGCACTTGTAATTCATGGCACCACACTGGGCAGGGAACAATAATGTTACAGTAGGTGTAGGATGGAGCTGCACTGTCAACTACAGAGAGGAGGAGCATGCCAAATCTCTATATAAGGCCTAAAAGCCTGTCCCTCCTTGATCTGTTATCGGTCCCCCTCTTCTCCCCACTGACTTTTCCAAACCGTATCCCTGTGCCATCTTCATCTCCCATCACTCTACTTCAAAGGGTCTCTGAGGGTTTTTATTTGCTATTGTCCTACTCACCATCAGCACCTATCTGTCCCTCTTGGACTGAGGAGGCTCCCACGCCTCACACAAGAATCCTACCTGCATCTTTTGACTCCTTGGTAGCTTCCTTGGGACGCAGCTCAAGATGCCAGAGCCCACAAAGAAAGGTAGGAGTCTTAACAGTATGTTGCCAGCATGCAGCTGGGGTCCAAACACTTGTTACAGTTCATGTTTTAATTGTTTTAAAAGGTACAAATGTTGAGAATTTACAATGTGGTTCTGGTTTTTGTTTGATTGTTTGATTGAGGGCAACACACTTTGTTGTTACTGGCTGTGAGGAGCTCCATCACTCTATGGCTTGCCTGCCACTTGTTCATAGGAATCCTCAAAGTGACTTTGAAAGTGATATTGTATTACCGATGCGTGCGTGTTTCTACCATCCTTGGTACAAGTGAAGATTTGAAGCGTACAAACAGATAGCATTATTGCAAAGCTTAGCATACTGGATTGGTTTAGATTGATTTGACTGAAGAAAGACACGATGGTGAAGCACAGGAGAGGAATGTTGATGAGTGCTAAGGCACAGGAAAAAAACACCCCTGAGGGATGATGCAAACTGGATGGACAGTGCGAGGGTTGAACTTTGTAAGGATAAATAACACCTTCATTGTAGATGTCTTCCAATTGAGCCTCTGTTCAACCGCAGCTTCACCATCCCCTGTCGCGCCCTCATGTTGGATCTTTCTTTCACACTTGAGTGTCACTCATCTGTACCATCATGTCCATCAACATTCCCCTTTAATCCACTTGTGTCTGTCATTACCTTATGGTATTACTCCCACTCTACCCATTAGCTCAGATCTCTGGGCGGCATCTGTTGTTGACCCAGACATGCCCATGTAAAGGAAATCAAACGCTTTGTTTAGCTTTTGGATGGCTTCCTAATTAGAGACAATACAAGTTTCAAGATCTATGATTCTCTAGAAGAGAATTGCTGTGTCCATAACAGCTCCTGGACTGCTGTGCACTGTTTGCACATCTCTTTGTTAACAAATACATCCCTGTATTTTATTTACCTTCCTTTAAAATGTGTTTTTTAGATGTTTGAGGGTTGTTGTACATCAAGCAAGCTTTGCCCTTTTAGATCGTAAAGCATTATAAATACTGGATTAAAGGATTAGCTTGGCAATCTGCAAGCCACAAAACCCTAACAGTACCTTACAGTACAAATTTAGCTCCATTTCTATTTGTGTCATTTGCAGTTAAGAGAGCATGATGTGCGAAGTGATGTGACAATCAATACCTGTCCTTACAGAGTTCATCTGGTGCCATGACCATCTATGATCCCTCGGGAATCAAGGCTGTGGTGAATTAAAGGCAGCAGATTCCTGTCTGTTACAACCACTACCCATAAATAGCTGCACAGCCCCAAGCAGCAGATAAATAAGGGTGGAAAAGTATTGTTCTTTAAATGAGTCTGAACAGCTGAAGAGGAGGAGGGTAGGGGCTGTTGTTTTAGACACCCTGCTCTCAAGCCTTTAAAAAGTCCCAACCAGAGATGACGGAGTCGTTGAGTCGTCCCTGGATCTCTAGGGAGCAGGATTCTTGTCCCTGGAATAGTTCAGAATGAGCACACTTTTAATCCCCATCCCTTGTTCACTGCCATCTCCTTTCACTGCCCCTCCTACACGCCAAAACAGACACCTCCCTGCCACCCTGTGCTCAGGATGGATCACTCGGAGGTCAGGCAGCTCCCTATTAAATCCTGTGCCTAGTGATCCTCACGAACTGTGACAAAGTTTCAGAGGTAGTAAAGGCCATGTCTTTACCTCGTGATATTTATTGTCACTAAGGTCCAACAGTCCCCTGGGCTTTATCCTCAAATGCTTTGTGTTACTGAATACCACCTAGTAAATCAAGCCCATGATGAAATACACAGGGGAAACCTGTCAGCAACTAACTGCCACTTAAGTGCTGTTTCCTAAAGAGTCCTTCAATGTCATTGTTATCAAGGCATACTAGAAACAAGTCAAAGGAAATGAAAAAACTAAAGTACCAGAAAGGGCCTGGTTATGTTATCTTTAGCTTTAATGTCTTATCAGGGCAATAGGGGTCTATATTAGGAAAAATGAAGCCTCTGGCAGTTTAGCTTGCATACACATATGAGCCCTTCTGTCTGCACGCCAGCAGCGGCGACAGCTGAAAATACCTGCAGCTCCGTCAGCTGCACTGAGAGTCCTCAGAGGTAAAACAAAACCTTTCTCCACTCTCATTATCTCTACGGTGATGAGACAGAGAGCAAGGCTCGCTCTCGGGTACATGATGTGACCATGCAGGATTCTGGCACACCGACCAGCAACACATTGTTTTGGAGTGAGACAGGACTGTGGCTAATTTTGACAAGGAATGCTAAGAGGGAATCATTACAAATGGAGGGATATCAGAAGCTAAGTGGCAACGGAAGAAAATGTATATATGTCAGGAGACACACTGCACATGGAATTAGGGTTACAGTTTTCACTGATGGGCTTCAAACAGGTGTCAGTGACAAGATGGGACAATACATAAAGGAAGGAACGTTTTCTCTACATGAATGCAGGCATTTCAAAAATATTCCATCCTGGTGATTCCCATATGTTCACCCACTGACATTTAATGTCATGAATATGAAGTACTAAATTCACATCTTTTAAATATACATTTTTATGGCTGTAATAATAGCTTTAAACACTCTCCACATCTCACATTTTCCTTGAATGCAATGTGTTTAAGTACCAAAAAACCTCTAATAAACTTTTTGTTTAATAATTTTTTTTTATATTTACATTTGGAATACTTCCATGGTTAACCTTTATGTATGTGAATATTGTAAAATGTTACCATGTATTTAACTGTTGTTTTCAATTATTTGGGGCATTAAGTATCTGCCCAAGATTTCTGCAGGAGTCAATTTCACTGCCTAACTGCAAAAATTTACATTTTCTAAACCTATAATGTTAAAAGGCATACACAAATTTATGAATATGTAAAGGTAGTGGACCAGCTCCTATACAAGACTATGAAATGTTGGGCATTATATACCCTAACTGTCAACTTAATCCAAGCACAAACAATATTCTTAACTCTACAGCACAACTGATGACATTTCGAGCCACAGATATGACAATATGCTGCATTTAAATGTGCTTTGTTTTGCTAACTTCCTTATGCGTCTCTCTGTTGGTGTTCTTTTTTCATGGCGGCATAAAAGTACTTTAGCAATGATGATTGGGATTCATTGCCTTCATTCAGATGCTGCTAGCCAGCATAAAGTGTATTAAAGATGGCTTTAACCAGCATGGCATTACTCATATGCTTTGGACTCAGCATTCTGAAATTTAAAAGTTAGCATTTTGGCAGCAGCCAATGTTGTTGGATGAAAGCGTGGAGTGCTAATTTATTAGCTACCTATTAACTGTGTGGGTGTAACACTTGGAGAGATATTAGCTAATTAGTGCTCAGAAAGAGACTAATAAAATACTCACCAAAACTGAAGCTCAGAGCATGCCACAGTCTTAATCAGATAATCCACATAAATGCTCCCAGAGGCACCAACATTACACAAGCACTGATTAGGTCCAGTTAAATGCTGAAAGTAGTGGATGAGGTCTTGCAGACTATGAGCACACCCATTACTCAATTTTCAATGTGGTTGAGTTATAAAATAAATTCACCCCCCTCAGAGTTGTCTTAAAGGAGGATTCTATCCACAAAAATCATAATATTTAGAGCCAGTCTTTAAAAATGCATTTTAATGCCGTAAAGTTGGAGATTTTGACATAGGAGTCTATAGGGACTGACTTCCATATGGATCATGCCTCACGTGGCTCCTAGAGGAACCACAGTTTTTGTTACTTCTGCACTTACTTCCTTACTTTGCACCGGCTTTGTGTTTCAGCTTTTGAGGTTGCCCTTGCTGGCTATTTGCAGACAGCAACCCTGAGTTCCTGGTGATAAGACCACCAGTCAAAAATGATAAATTAGATAAATGATAGCCTGTGACTCTGAAAGTACCTGCAGCAGGGGTTAGCCTACATACGGAGTAAGACGCCTCCATGCTACTGCTGTTTATTTTTCATAAATAGTGATGATTGATGTGAGCAGAAGGCAGCTGAGACAACTGGTGTGCGTTGTTGGAAGTGAGAGAATTACCAAGTCTTTGTTCAAATATCTCCATGTCATCTTTTTTTTCACACAAACAGTTACTGTAGCTTCCACATTTAATTTTTTATAGCCTCTATTTGCAGATACAGTTTTGTGGACATGCAAAGTGGCTACAGTGCTGTGAAAAAGTATTTGTCCCATTTGTGATTTCTAAGATGTGTTTTTTTTTCTCTCTCACTCTTATGTTTCAGCTAATCAAACAAATTGTAATATAATACAAAGACAACCTGAGCAATTACAAAATTCAGTTTTTAAATTGAATCCTTTTAAAGGATATTTAAACCAAACAGGCATTTGTGATCACTGGTAGTGAATTTTGGCCCACTCATCTTGCATAATTGTTTTAATTCAACCACACCTGAGGGTTTTCCACCATGAACAGCCTTTTGTGACTTCTCAAATGAGCCACTCTTGGAGTAATTTTGGTCAGCTGGCCACTTCTAGGGAAGGTTCTCTGTTGTTTTGTGTTTTTATTAGTTTGTGGATAATAGCTGTTGCTGTGGTTCACTATAGCCCAATGGCTTTGTATCCATTTCTCATAGATCTAACCCTAACCCTTTAATGAGAGGTGTACCTGTGTGGTTATGTAAGTTTTTTTTCACGTAATAAATGAAATCATCATTTAAAAACATACATTTTGTATTTACTCAGGATATCTTTGTCTAATATTAAAATTTGCTTGAATGAATCCGAACTATCTAAGTATGTAATATGTAAAATCAATGTGCTTAAACTAAAAAATAGTGGTAAATATGCTGACTGTTTTGTCATGTTTCATAGTCATGTGTTTCTTTTTCTTCCTGCAGATGAGACACCAAATGGTCAGCCAGAGGGTGAGTGCACATGTTATCTTCCTATCACCTCACAGTCTAGGAGATTAGAGCACAATACACTTTTTTTTTTTAAAAGTTGCTCAAAATTTGCAGAAGTATGTGCATTCAATAGAAAATACCTCTGCTGACATCAAACAACAACCCTTGCCTTCACTTGTTGTACAGGCACAAAGCTGAACAGGTCTACACATGTAATATACTGATCACAGTCCTGAACCTGGCGTGAATGTGCAAACACTGCCGCATAGGAGTGTAAATGTGGAGCCAATAGTCGCAGTATGGATATGCTGCTGTGCTTCAGAGAGATCTGTAGCAATGACCAAGCTGTCAGCATCTCTGACATTCCTCTCTTCAGCCAGCTGATCCCTCACTGTTGATTCAGCTGACGCCTCTGCCATCCCATGTGAGCAAGCTGCTGGCGTGTTATTGGCTTTTTGCCGGTGACCTTGGAGCTTCAGCATCTTAATGCTAAAACTCAGTCGGGGGGCAGGAGAGCTCAGCTTTTTAAAGTCCAAGTAAAATAATATTCCTGGAAATTTTCTGTATCTAACACATGTAGAAATAAAAAGACACACACAAGACTCACAACCAGGTTAACGTCAGCATTACTGAAAATGTATAGCAGCACTACATATGACAAAGGGAAACTTATAATATGTAAATACGATGATTTGTGAAATACAAGGAGTCCGTTCTTTTTGTCATTTGACACGTTCTGATTTCCAGCTTGTCAAATACTGCCCACCTTCACAGAAAACAAATGCACAAGGTGTTGTTTGAATAATGATTATTGGCAAAACAAATTACATGTGTGACATTGGTGATCCTGTAATCTTTTATTTGCACCCACTAATACTATATATAAGGATACACAGTCCTCTACTGAGGCAAAACAAAAGAATCAATACAAAAAACAGAAGATCCAAGTCATCCCACTACAACATCCCCAGCCCCTCCATGCAAGTCCAAATTTGGTTAATTGGAAAATCTAAATTGCCCATAGATGTGTGAATGCGGGAGTGACTGTGAGTGCGAATGGTTGTCTGTCTATGTGTGTTAGCCCTGCGACAGACTGGCGACCTGTCCAGGGTGTACCGCGCCTCTCGCCCCAAGACAGCTGGGATAGGCTTCAGTGCCCCCCGCGACCCTGAAAAGGATAAGCGGCTGCGAATGGATGGATGGATGGATGGATGGATGGATGGATGGATGGATGGATGGATGGATGGATGGATGGATGGATGGATGGACACTTAAATATGAGTCATATATGTCATATATGTCATAGTTTTTCATTTGTATGATTTTGCTATTGCTGGCTGTCATGGTGACACCTGCCATGGTTGCCAGCTTATTATTGTGGTCGTAATTTGAATGGAAATGAGGGACTTGTCTAAAAACACTCTGAGCTGTATGTGTGATGGTAACTGAAAATGCAGAAGGTTCACTTTCAAAGAAAAAATTGCACCTTTTGAAACATGTTGGCTGCAGTGCTGAGCCACAAAGTTTACTGTGAATCTTCTCCATTTCCAGTTGGCCTCACAATTCTCTCTGTTTTTGCAATTGATTTCACCCAGTGACAGCCAGCAACCTCCAGGAAACACTTGCCAACCAGTCAGGGAATACACATATTTCCCTAGCAACCGGTCTTTGTGTCACATCAAATAAGGTGAACATGAGGGCACTTAAGTGGTTGACTAACTTGTGCTTTCTGCCACAGTGAACCTTCATTCAGCTGCTGTCCCTCTTTCAAATTGCCATCCAAAGCCCAGACACCAGTTGCTTCTGATAATGTGGCAGTATTTCACGCTCTGGGATGAGAACTCTGACTAAGATGAAAGACAGTGAAAAAACAAAACAGACATTAATAAATTATTACTTTTATATAATAATTGTTAATGATGAAAATTATTAAGTCGTTATAATCCCATTACTGTAGCACAATGTAAAATAATGTCACAGTGCCCAACACTCATCCTAGTGTTCAGATGTGGAAACTACACAAGGAGAAGCTAGAGTAGTTTTATAGCTATAATGGTAACGTGCATTCCTATCAGTTTACCGTGTAATCCCATCGAGCACGCATTCTCTGAAATGAGAGGATCTAACAGTTACTGAGGAATATGATGAATGCACGACATTGCCTGACAAAGCACGACATTTCCAACCGGTGTGTTTATTAATGTGTATTAATGTGCATTTCAACATGAACAACCTGTGCACAGCCTCAAGTGTTGACATATTAACAGCACATTTTCAGTCAGAGAGCTTAGTGATGAGTCTAGGAAGATGTTCTGGAAAATTATGATGTTTTGTGATAAAGTATGCATACTTGCTGGCAGGTGGGTGGATATAGCTGTGCGTCTCTGTCCATGTGTGAGTCTGTTTGTTTAGGTGTGTGTGTGTGTGTGTGTGTGAAAGTGAGAGAGGCAGATGCTGAAGCTTTATTGCTTATCAAAAGCAGCTGTTCCATCCACAACTATATTTGTCACATGCTCAGAAAGTGTTGCCCCAGAAAGTAGCGGTGCCCCACCCCCACCTGAGATTTCCCTGGAGGTATCGCCACCCCCAGGTGGGTATAACCCTGATGCCTCCCTCTTCACTTGCCCCAGAATGTTTCGCACTTTTTGTTGGTCACACTCACATCACGTGTTCGTTTGGTGTGCGCCATCACGACTTAATTTTTTTAATTCACTGTGCGAGGCCTGAAACTGCACTGTTCTTGTGGAGGTATGATCACTCAGCACACAATGTTCACACAAGAAGTTAGTTTAGCCGCAGCAAACCACCCCACTCAACGCGCACACATCCACATGCCTGCACTGCTGTAGATGCACGTGCCTTGATTCATGGAGCTGTTACTAAGTCATGCTGTGGCTGTTTTTGTACTCGACTGTATATGTCATCAGACAGCAGGTCTATGAGGGATTACAGATGCCGGGCTTTACTGACTCTGTTGGCTCCAGTCAACGGCCAACTGTCCCGATTTACCGAGTTAGTAAATCCCTGCCTCCTTGATCACTTTACAGTATAGATATGCAATGACCAGATGGCTTCTTCACTTTTGGATTTTGGTGATCCTGGGATTTCTATTAAAGTGCATCACCATGAGGCTGACACTTGTCCTTTGTAATAATATGACCTGATCATTATTAGATGGATTCTCGTATTATTATGTGCAAGTATTTCAGTGATCCTCAAGAAAAATGCAACTGCTTTGGTGGTCTCTGCCATCAATTGGTTATTTTGTTCATCTTCAACTACTATAAAAAATGACGCACCACCCAATGCAGTTTTGGATTTTAAACCCAGACTACACGTTAAAGCTAACAATACGGGGTCTGTAGAGTAAAACAAAACTCACAACTACTCATCAGGAAAAACTAAATGCTGAACAAGTAAGTGATTGATGACTGAGAGGGACCTGCTTGCCCTAATGCAGAGCCTGCTTTATCATCTATTTCATCCTAAATTGAACCACAGTTTACAAAATAAACATCGCGCTATACTAACAAATACTTAAAAGTGAAAGTGTTTACTGAGGTCTTATATTAAGAATATTGACATATTGTCTAAGACTTAGATAGTGTAGTTTGCTAAATTCAAGACCAGCTAATACACAGTCTGAGTAGGGGTATAAGATAGATACATTAGACATATTAATTAAGCTTTAGACTTCCTGCCTCAAATGTCATCAATTTCAGTCTATCTGGTCATTAGCTATTTATACTCACCTCATTTGAGCAAGCATTGTCTTGTCAGGCTTCGTGTGTTTGTGCTCAATGCTTGCTGCTCCAGCCTGGCGCTTTGTCTGCTGTACAGAGGCAGTAGCAGAGGGGAAAGAACCAGTAGAGACTGATGGGAAGAAACCACAATCCACAGAGCCTGAGCCAGTACAGGCTGTGGTGGCTCAGGAGCCGTGTCCTGCTGTGAATGGCTCAAACCAACCACAGCCTGGTGGGGTTGGGGTAAAAGAGCAAGCAGAGTCCGCTAACTCTACTTTAAAGGAAGAGGGCACTTGCTCTCCCCCACCACCTGGTAAGTATGCTTTTTTAATATGAAACAATCCCATGTCTCTCAGTGAAAGTGCATGTTTTACCCCTCTAGCTGATCAAAGCAAATGCACTGAGCATTGAAATAGTCTTCTCAGTTGCACTGCAGCATGGCAAAAGCAACCTTTACAGCAACTTTTTTTTGTCTTTTTACATAACTTTAAAAATATATTTACTATCACTAAAAAGGTAATAGATTACTTTGCCAAGTCAACATTAGATTTCACTCTAATTGATTGGCATCATGCACTTCTTACTTGTTTCCTAAACAGTGCAACCCTAACTTTAATTGCATGCATACTTCAAAGAAAATATAAAAAAAGAAATTATGAGTTTTCAGATCCAAAGAGTCATATAAAAATAAAATGAAAAGATAACGTTTTGTTTAGGTCGAGAAATGACAGAATGAAAGTGATCCAGTTTATTTGCAAGGTGAATCGACAAACTTAGTTCTTTATAATCCAGAAACAACAAGGCAAAAACTGACATCCAAACATTAAAGCACTGACAAACAGGCCACCTTCCTTCCTTCATTATATAGTAACCTCATCTGAGTTGTATTGTCAAAAAATAGAGGAAAGCTGGAGCTACTTGGCTTAGCCATGAGCTTTTTTGCCAATATGTGCTGCTTTGAGGCTGAATTTTATCTGATATACCTGTTTGTGTGTGTGTGTGTGTACACACACTTTGACGCTAGCGTGCTTGTGCTTTTGTTACGCCAGACTAAGAATCATACGGCAATACACACAAACTCTTGATTGTCCACACGGCTATGACCTCACACTGTTTCACTCTACATTACAGCAGTTAGGCAGTTTTGTTGTGCACAAAACAATTCATCAAACAATCTTTTCATTCATTCTGTCCAAGAGTTGCATGCCACAGTTGTCTCGCATGTGGTCATTGGCTTTCTTGGCCTGGTGCTTTTATGTCAAAGTTGACCTGCCAGGGATTGACCTTGAGTTTTTTGATAAGTGGGTCTATTTGTCAATGACAACCTTTATTCCAGATGATGCTAAACCCGCAGCCACTACCCCATCCCCAACACCTCAACCAGGTTGGTACCAATAACAGACCTTTTTAAGTTCCTCATGGTTGCCATAAAGCAATCGAATTAATCATAATAAATGCTCCCGAAATATTTCAAGCACTTCAAGCAAGATGGTTGAAGGAATAGCAATGTCAGGTAGAAAATTGTGGAGTTTATTTATTGCTCCTGTGCAGAAAGGAATCTAAGAACAACAAAATGAAATAATAACATTTTCCTACAGTGGTGGTCAGACGTTTACATACACTCATTATGGGCATGAATATCTTTGTAATTTTTCTGCTTTTAATGCTTTAATTTTTTTTCAGGTAGAATCTTTGATGACTTAATTAGTTACAAAATTTTGAATGAAACTTTGATTTAATAATAATTTATATTAATAATCCAATCCACACAAGGTCACAAAAACAACCTAAAATATATACATTCACCCCTTCTGGCTTAATTCAAGCTGGATATTTGACTTCTTTTCTTAGCAGAATTGCTAATTCATTTAAATTAGTTGGTTTTTAAGCATAGTTCTCTAACGAGGTCGGGGCTTTGGGAAGGCCATTTCAGATGCTTATAGCTAACAGGCTTTATCCATTTCAAAACAAGTTTTCATGTGTGCTTGGGATTATTGCTCCATTGCAATACCCAATTGTGATCAAGTGAAGTGAAGTTGAAGAATTTAGAAGTAGTCCTTCTTCATTATTCCACTGACTTTTTGCGATATACGAGTACGACTGGCAGCCCCAGAACATGATGTTACCGCTACCATGCTTGAAAGGTTGTGCAGTATAGGTTTGAAAACCTCCCATTTACTCTGCCAAACATACCTCTTGTCATTGTGGCCAAGTAGCTCAATCAGCTACTTGTACTTAAGTACAATAGCTTGAAATGATGATCTTGCAATCTGCAGTTGTTTATGATCCCAACTTGAGTAAATCTACAATTGACCACGTATGGACTAGAGAAAATCAAAAATAAATTCAGATTTGTGCACCCTTTTCTTCTCTCTTAAATTCAACAAAGGTGTTTGTTCTATAATCATTCCGCTTCTGAAAAAAATGTTCAATAAATCATTAAATGCCCTAAATTACCAGGATGTTCTTGCCCATGATGGGTGTTTGACCAGAACTGTAATTTTCTGGTGTCTAATGTGCTTTTCAGTTTTATAAGTACACATTTTTTTAAGTCTGGTTTAGGCATTGACAAAAGCACCCTTTACAATCTAAATGATGTAAATATTTATTACTGATGTGTCACATCTGTATACTTCAGATGTATGTCTATGCTTGTTGGCATACATGTAGAAAATGTGTGATTTCTACTTGCAAACTTGCACAGCATAATTTCTACCTGCAATTCAACCTTTATTTCTCTAAAATAAATAAAGATGGATGTGATAATGATATTTCATATGCATGTATCATACAAAATGTACACCAAATACATAATTGTATGCTTATTTTGTAGATGTATATTAATAAAAATGTGCATGCCACTTGTGCCTTCAAGTGCTAATTCAGCTGTCATAATTATATCACATATAGATTGGTATATAGGCTCCTGGGGTCTTTTTTTTCTTCATTTTTCCTTATTATGTTTTCAGTTAGTTCTGATCCTGATACCAGTTTTGTTTCTGGGAACATAAAATTTAGGGTTAAAGGAGCAGTGCAAATGCTCAACTTGCGATTTCTGCAATACTAAAGAAACCATATTTTGTATTTCTATGTCAATTCAATGTGATAAATTTCCCTCTGTTAACAACATATTAGTTATACAAAGGTGCAATCAAAGAGTTATGCCCCTAAACCTCTTCCAGTGTTCCTGCGTCACTTTATTGCGAAAAGTATTTGCTTGTTTTCCTTCACAAGCATATGAACTTGAGTAAGATCCAATTCTTAATCCATAGGGTTTAATACATAATGTCAGCCCATTATATATTATAATGGGCTGACATTTGGTTTAGGAGTCTGTTTATGGGTTTACACCAGTACACCAGTGCATCTGACGCTTTACATTGGTAATGTAAGGTTTTGATGCAGCTGCTCACCATGGAAACCCATCTCATAAGCTCTCTACGCACTGATCATGAGCTAATCTGAAGGCCACATTAAGTTAGGACATCTGTAGCAACTGACTCTGCAGAAAAGTGGCGACCTACCACTAACAGTTAACCGTGATATATTTAGTAGTGAGGAAATTTCACAACCTGGCTTGTTGCACAGGTGGCATCCTATCATGGTACCATGCTGGAATTCACTGAGCTCCTGAGAGCTCACATGTTTGTAGAAGCAGTCTGCAGGTGCTTGGTTTTATAGACCTGTGGCTATAGAAGTGATTGGAACACCTGAATTCAATGATTTGGATAGGTGAGGGAATACTTTTGGCAATACAGTGTATGTTTGGAGTTTGTTTTTGCTGGAAGCAGAAGGACTATAATGCAAATTAAATAATCTTATCTCATTTGAAACAATACGTCCATGTATTCTTCCTTGAAGCTTCTGCTTTCTGTGTCAGTATTAGTGTATAGTATAGTATAGTATAGTTAGTCAGTTGGTTTGGTACATTTGGTTAACTTCTAAATGAAAAAGCACAGCATCTTCCCTAAACGTTTTTATGCCCATCCCACACTGTTGTAGCCACAATAGTCATCAAACCACCGGCAGTGGTTCTATTTATCATGATTAATTTCTATTATAACTCTGTTTTTTTCCACAGAGGATGCCAGTTCAACCAAGAAACTCTCAGTTGAGCTGCCTAGTAAGATCCCACCATTTTAGATCTTTGACCAAGTAGATTATTCTAAATCAGAATGATTCAGCGGCTGAATGTAGAAAACATGTTGGAGACGTGTTGATCTCTAGATATTTTTTGTGTTTAGAAGTTAGCCTTTAGCAGAAGAAAGTCAATTCAAAATTCAAAACCCCTTTGCTAACATAACTTTCCAATAGTGTTCACAATATACTTTGAAACAACAACAAAAAAGAAGACACACTGCACGCATATTTTTCAAACTCTGTCCTTTGATTCAGAATTCCTCACTGCTTGCATATCTTTAACTGCTTGTCATCGTTTTCTGAGTGTGTGCTTGCTTCAGTGGACTTTACAGTACTATTTCTTACAATATGCTGTAAATTTCTCTCTGTCTTTGTTTAGATGATAGCGTCCCTGTGCCAGCCATGGGGAGAAAAGACTCAGGTAATAAAACGGTAGCCCTTACACTTCAAGAGAAATTTCGTTCGGTTTCATTTGTTTCAAGAATATTGCGCGAAACATGAAAAAGATTGCTTTCTTGAAGACTCCCCAACTCTTTGTGTCCTCCTTAACAATAAACGACATGAAGTGGACTTCAGAGAATTAAATCTTTTTCATTTTCATTCAGAAGGTTTAAAGGTATCAGAGAAAAGCTAACAAGATTTTATCCGTGGTGAAGTTCCATAAAGTATTAACACAGTGCCCAACAGAGGTGAATCACAATCATATGGCAACAGCATCTTCATTCATACCTCCAGGATCCAAAGAAGACTGCAGTATCCAGACAATGAAGAATTTATAAATCCAGTTTTGCTTTAATGATAATAATAAATTAAAATGAGGTGCCGCTTGTTCTATTTGCATATTATCTTTCATGCTTTCCATGTTGCAAGCTGAGATCCTGCTGCTGTGTGAGGTGTGAGTGCTGGAAGTGATGTGTGTCTTTTAGTCTTTCTGTCTGTCTTTGTACTTCTGGACTGGTAAAAGTAAAAATTTCAGATGAGAAGTAAAAGGTGGGTGCTAAGACTCCTTACTGTACTATTTGTGGCAGAGAAGAGCTGTGTTTCATGTATGTGATTTTTTTTCCTCACCGGCCAGTGTGGTCTCTGGGAGAGGGTCAGAATCCAGACGAACTGGACAAGCCTGTTGACAACCCACCACTCTCCACCCTGCTGATCGAGAGACCCCAAAGTGGTGCTGTCACTGTGGGTGAGTGATAGAATGAAGAAGACAGAAGAGCAGTGGAGGGAAGTCAAAGGGAAACCTGCAAAAAAGGGAAACTGTGTCCATCAGACAGATAGGCATAGGATTTAGAAGATTATTTCAGCCTTTTTTCAGATCGCTGTTGTGGCTCTTTGGGTGAAGCTAACTTTGACTTATAAAGTTAAATGCTTGTGCTGGATTAGCATAAGTAGAGACGCCACTAAGTTGAAAATGTTCTTATGCCTCAGTCACTCAGGCCTGAAACTGGCTGCAACTTCCGTTCTCACATGAAAATTTTATATGCTCCAACTATATGGCGAGTGGTTGCTGTGTGAAACTAGCTGCAAAAATGTCCTTGTGATTTCTGTTGCGATTGCTGGAAGATTGCAGCAGTCACTTGCAATTTTTGTGGAAAACGCACACGCCCAGCAACCAGTCTCCCACAGCGTGTTAAAAAATATGTTCATTTATTTTTAGTTTATCATTTTAGTGTTACTCTAATATTCCCAGTACACATGTTAGTTTTTGTTTCTTATCAGTGTGCATGTTTAAAAATGCTACATACACCAATTAACAATAGCTTGGCTTCATTTAAGCTTTCCTTTAAAATTGCATCCATTAAGGAAAAAACAGCGTACTCACGCATATAGAGAGCAGAGAGAGCATCAACTTCAACAGTTAGAGGAAAGAAGACTTTTTTCTAAAAGAAGCAAAAATATGCTGTCTACTTTTCACTGAGACACTGACATCTTAGTTAAAACAAACTCTGCATCTGTATTTTTATACAATATATTTGTGTTTCTATGACTGCATGCTTTATTATGTTGGTATTCACTAGTACCCAATTACGCTTTCTCTGTAATCATATCAAATTTTTTTGTCCAAAGGTGGTGACATCACCTTTGTTGCCAAAGTGGAGGCCAAAGATCTTCTGCGCAAACCAACTATCAAGTGGTTTAAAGGGAAATGGATGGATTTAGCCAGCAAGACAGGAAAACATCTACAGCTAAAAGAGACCTTTGACCGAGTCACAAAGGTACCCATGTACCCTCACCTTCTTTAGGAAGTATGTAAGCACATTTTGTGATAACAAATTATTATCTACCATCGTGGCAGGTGCACACATTTGAGATGCACATCATCAAGGCCAAAGATAACTATGCTGGGAACTACAGGTGCGAGGTCACCTACAAGGACAAGTTTGATAGCTGTTCCTTTGACTTGGAAATTAAAGGTTTGTCACACCGTTAAAATACTTTAGAACAAAAAACCCCGGCACAAACATAAAACCTGCGTACTATGAGCTGATACTGTTTTACAGAAGCTGAAACGGGCTCACAGAATATTGACATTCGATCTGCTTTCAAAAGAAGGTAATACCTTTATGAATGAGTCAGCAGGAACCATTATGGACTCAGAATTTAACAGAGTTTTTATGTTTTCTTTTAAAAACAAGGTATTCTTCTATTATAGGATCTCTAATATTCTATATATACTAATAAAGACATCTGCAAAAATGAAGAAAGAAAAAGTGCCATTCATTTAGGCACACTAAACATCTCTTCATCAAGTAATGTCTCTGTATGAGAGTAAGCGTGACAAGATGGTTGTAATAATGTCATTTACCTTTCTCCAAGGTAATTACAAATCAACCAGTTCACTCACTGTGTAAATAAAGGCCAACTCTTGCACATTGATTCTCCCTCCAAACAATGTGACTGGAAAGCAACGCAAAGCATCCCTCTTGCATTGCATAATCACAATGTTGTACTTCAATAACGGTACTTCAACATTGTGGCAATGTTGCCCGGGACCGCTCTGGATGTGTTTTACACAAATCACCTTGTTTCAAGCTTTTATCTGGGAAAAGACACAAAAAGGTCTCTGTGTAAGCACCAATCGTGAGTTAGCTTGGCGCTAATGTATCGATTGAGATCAGAGCTCTTGCTTTGTGATGCTCTTTTACCGTTGTTTTTAGTGATTCTAGCTTTTTCAGCTCTGATTAAATCTCTATTAATCTCTCCTTGTTAACAACAGCAGTGAAGGACAAGAAGATGCAGGAGAGCTTGACTTTAGTGGTCTTCTAAAACATAGGTGAGAGTCACATCCTAATCCTGAGTGGATTTTGTTCTTTTTAGTATTTTTAAGCCCCTTTTCTGGATCTGCTTCTTTTCTCTTCTTGTTTCACATCATTTGTAAATTGAATTTGTACACAGTTACTGTATGAGTGGAAAGCACACTTCTTCAGATCATCAAAGATGCTATAACAGGGGTTTTCAAAGTTTGTGGGCCCCTCTCATAGACTTTAGCTGTGCCCACTTTTCATCTTCATACTGACACACTAAAATGTTTTCAATATAAATGGATGTTGTTCAGGGCATAGACTGTATATAAAAGATGGGCACCGTCACTGTCAGTTTAGCATCATGAACATTGCAGTCTTTCCTACTTGGTTGGAAAGATTAGCTTAGTTAGCTAAGTTATTAGCTATTAGTAGCAAGTTTATTCACCAAAGTGTATCTCTAGACTGTATGGATGCAGATCAACATACAAACAAAATAATTATGAATTTAACTAAAAAAACTGAACCATAGCTTTTGGCTGCTTTTTAACAAAATTAGACAAATTAAACCAGTGAGCAAAATGTTTCTTTATCAGTAAATTGCAGTAAAATGCTAAAAACGCTAAAATGCAAACAAATTTAAATGGATGACAAATAGATACATAAGACCACGTGTTACAAAAACACAAATATTTTAGAATTCTTTAAAAAAAAATTTTTAGACAAATAACAAACCTTTAATTTATGAATTTATGTTTTTCTACCCAAATTTGAGTTGGCTCACTGGACTTCAGAAATTAACGTTCACTACTAAAAATACATTTTATGTTCAGGAATGCAAGTAGATTTAACTGTAATTTGGCATCTTAATCAGAAATAATATTGTGTTTTACTACTCAGAAAATAATGGATATAAACAATATTCATATATCAGTATTAAAAATATTTCAAAAAAAATATTTAGACCACCATCCAGCATAAACCTTATGCTGGATGGTTAAGCACCATAAATCAATAAATGACCAATAGATGTTTCACCTACATTGGGCATTTTAAAATTTGCTATCAGATCTTTCTTATATCCCTCTGAAAAAGTAAAGCCTGTTAATGAAGTTTACTTTCCAGATTTACAGAACTGAACTGAGATTTGTTACAAGAGCTTTTAATCCATTAAAATTTATTTTTCATTTTTATTATTTAGTTATCTTACTTTAGTTATCTATTATCTTGGTCATCAAAAACCAACACAGATGTTTGGTCAACATTAGGGAATGGTTTACAGAGGTGCTCACAGAGTGTTGCATACACAAAAGTTTGGTTACTTGACCCAAACATATGTGGAAACTATAATACTAAAAGTTTAGTCACTGTAACTTGGTGCCAAAGTGCACATCCTCCAGCGGGAGGTGTGCCTTACAGCTTGAAAACCTCTGTGCAATAGCAAAGCTACTCCAGTGGTTCAAAATAAACACCATGATGCATATTTGAAATACATTGCAGCGTGTGAGTACAAGACCTAGTCAGTGACACCGCTCACTGACAGAATTATATATTTATTTTGGGCTTGTCTCTTCTTCTCCCCTATACATTCAGAAATCAGAGGTTAGTAGAACGAAAACCATAGGTATTAAAACGATTAGACCTTACTGCGGGTGAGTACTGTAATCCTGTAGAGTCCCCAGCATGACATGTAGCTCTAGGTATTGGACGAGCAAGAGTGTTGGCCTCCTGTAGTACGGTAACACTTCATTTGAAGGCAGCATTCCTAAATGCCCCACCGGCACTCAGCAATGATGGAAATGGGTCTTGCAGCAGTGACACTGAGGACTCGCACAGCACTGACTTGTTTTCATCAAGCTGCGAATTCAAGTCGCATCTTTATGAGGCAAAGAGGGCCATTTTGCATTAATGAAGTGCTAGTGGGCCATGGAGAAATGATGCTGTAAAATAGTGTTATCACTACATTGTCATTTATTTCAGTCTAGAAATATAAGGCAAGCACCACCATGTTTATTTCGGCGTCTTCATAATTGCTTGAAAATAAACAAATGAGAAACTGAGAATATGATTGTATTTTACTCAATTCAGCTCCAAGCTTTCAGACATTTGGGGAAAATGTCAATGAAAGAAAAGGCTGATTGAATGTTCTCTATTTAAAACTAATAAATACACTCATGTCCAGGACGACATGTTTATTAACCTTAATCCCATAACTCTAACACTTCTTCTGCATAGCGACAATTTGTCTCTATGCATGATCTAACATTGTCAGAGCATCTGTGATGTGATCAAACCAACCAACCAACCAGCAAACAAAGGGATGGGCCACATCAAGAGCAATATGACAATCTTTGTTGCAGGTTCCCCCTAAATGCATGAATCCTTCATATCAACATATCGCACAAAGCTGTTAAGCATTCAGTGAGCTAGCATCTCTCAAAGAGAAAAAACCCTTCTACCTGATTGATCTATAACTGCTCTTGTGTTTTAATCCTGATAAAAAAAAGCTTCCCCCCTTACTCTTTAAAGAAGCTTCCTCTTTAATCCTTATTTAATTGTTCATCTTCATCCTTCAAAGCATGCTATAAACTACGAAAGAAAGTTAGCAATTAATATTATTTATTTATTCGCAATCAAGACCGTTAAAACTTATGGGGGCAAGATGGCTCGCAACACGGAGCTCTTTTAAAGACTTAGCTAGATTAGGTATAAAATAATGTATCAGGATATTAATGTAATTAACTGATAACTACACTATGCAAATATCATCTTTTTTGCACCATGAAACAACCCTCAGTCATTAAAGTTAGTGATCTAATGATGATTTAATGACTGCAGAAACGTATTAAGGACACAGAAACAAATGTTTGGGACTTCATTTTTTAGAAGTACAATGTATTTGTGTTTTAAGGTTCTGTTTTGAATCATTCTAAAGTGGTTAGACACATGAAAAACATACAGACGCAGTTAACCTTTCACAAGTTAAAGAACACCTCTGTGTTTTTTATTAACTGCGCTGCTACCCTGTTAACAAGTAACTTCCGAGCCAATGTGAGCACACAACTAGACAGCTCACCAAGCCCATCCCTTTGTGTGACATGTCCTGAAGAATGCTCTGCAGAGAAATATTGTAGCATGCTTAAACCAGGAACAGGAGGAAAACTTCACAGTGACTGCTATATTTAAATTAAATCTCCTGACCACGTCAGTATGAGGTTAATGAGTGATTCCTCAGGACACGTTGCAAACACCAGCCAATAAATCCTGCCCTCACATCGTTCCTTCATATTCGGCACCACTAGGGAGCACAAACAGCAGGATGACACTCCAGAGGTGGATGTGTGGGAGATCCTGAAGAATGCCCGGCCAGATCAATATGAAAAGATTGCCTTTATGTATGGCATCACAGACCTGAGGGGTCTGCTGAAGAGGCTGAAAAAGATGCCTAAAGAGGAGAAGAAGCTGGAAGGTAGATAAATCAGGCTCAGCCGGTGCATATTAATATTTATCTCTTGTCAGACATTAAGATCTTTTTGCTGTTTTTTTTTTTTTTTATCCTGCTGTGACTTTAGTTTTGTCTTTTCAAAGCTTTTGCAAAGAAGCTGGACCCTGCATATCAGGTGGATAAAGGTGGAAAGATCCGCTTAGTGGTGGACCTGGCTGACCCCACAGTTGAACTGAAGTGGTACAAGAATGGACAGGAAATCAGGCCCTCGCCCAAGTATGTAACAACCTTTTCCCTTATTGTTCAGTTCTTTGTTTTCTTGGGTTCAACACTGCGCAAATAAAATGCATTTTATATATTAAGAAATGCACTTTATTTGTGATGATTCCTTCCTTTACCAGTCTTCTGGTAAATGTTTTCATTCTGTCACCAGCCTAAAGCACAATGGTTCACATGTTTCACTGCACCTTACTTCACACAAACACTGGTACAAATACCTCCAAGAGAAACACATCAACAGTCAAAAGTGGCATACTAAGACGTCTTAAAATATAATGCAACACATCTGCAGCCAGTTTAGTCCATTGCACTGTGAACCATTGCCAGCTGACCTCCAGCACACTGTAACAGTCTCAACTCTAATGTGGCTCGAATATAAAACTCATGTTTTAGCATTTTTAAGAATTCAGAGCTACATTCGGGTGTACATGTAGAGTATGATTTCATATGCTGTCTGTAATTGCCATTAATTGCTGTATATGTCCTCCTCTATACAGGAAAAAAGGTGGTACCTCCTTCACAGGTCTTTAACAAAGTCTGGCTTTGGAACAGTTCAGTGATACTGAATCACAAAGTATTACCAAAAATCATCTTTTTCAACCAGAATCTTCCCGTATTAAGGCTGAATAAATTTGTTTTTCCAACTATAATGTTTATGAAAGAATAGGAGGGTTTTTTCAGCTTCCTCCAGCGCACAAAATTATGTTTGTACAGGTTTCATTCTTTTACCAGGCTATATCATATAACGAGTCCTCCAATAGTGCATTAACAGCAGAGCCAGAGCAATGTTTTTGCCTGCAAATAGCATATAAACGGATAAAGACATCTATGTTTTTATTCAAAAGACAAGGCCTGTTGAGATTATAGATTCTTTATAGATGAGCAGTATTAAGCTCATTCTGTTCAAAGCCATCTAAAGTTAAAGCCATCTGGGAGGATATTGCTGTTTTCTGGGTTTGGTCTCCAGGTCTCCCTTCTCCAAAGACTTTCTCCCATTTGATCCTCTTTCTTGTAACACTGTTGCTGACCACATGCTGTACCCCTCCAGGCATGATGTCTCTTTGTGTTTGTTGTTTGTCTGTCATATCATGGTGCTCCTTCCTGTCTGCCTTAATCACTTGCTGTGCACTTCCTGTGCTCCGGCCCCACTCTGGCTCCACTGGTGACCTTAAGTCAAAGGAAGTAAGTCCATTCATCCACTCTCCCTTTTCCATGTCACAGTTTTGTTGTGAGCCTCGCCTTTCTGTGTGTATTTTCACTTCTGGGTTTGTGCAGCATGTTTTAAAGCATGCTTACTGAAAGATCACAATTAAATTTAGCAGCTACTGTACAATTGATTTTGCTAATAGTGTTAATTCTCTGTAACCACCAATTTGAAATAATATACATTCTTATCTTGGAACCACTGTACGACGAGCGATCTAATTATTGTATTTCCTGTTTAGGTATATTTTTGAGCATAAAGGCACACAAAGGATTATGGTCATCAACAACTGTTCAGCCAATGATGACGCAGCCTATTCGGTTGTTGCAGGAGATGAGAAATGTAGCACAGAGCTTTTTGTCAAAGGTAACGAGATTAAACATTTGACCACTAAGGATTGTTGGCTTAAGGAACCAATCATTTAGTCTTCTGCCTTCGTGTCCAACAGAGTTACCAGTTAAAATAGTTAAAGGTCTAGAGCCTGTGAAGACCACAGTGAACGAGAGGATTGAGCTGGAGTGTGAAGTGTCAGAGGAAGGTGCTCAAGTCAAATGGTAAGACTATAAATGAAGCATTTAATCATGCTATGACTAACATAATAACACATGAATATGACTTACTGAGCTGACATAATTATTATTTTATTAGAAGGTAGGTAGAGGTAATTACTGCAGTTATAAATAGGCCTTGGCTTGTAACGAGTTATTTAATCCTAACTGATGCATTGAGTAAGTGGCTCCCTAATGTAGTGGTTTTGTCTAACAAACAAGAGATCCCTGGTTCCGTCTTGGAGGAAGACACAAATCCCTTTGGGAATATGTCAGGAAGGGCAGCTGATGCAATGAGTAATTTCCATTTCAGAAGTGTCACGTTATTGCCCTGCATCACGCAAAGAAAACCTACTAAAACTGTGTGAAGAACTGCCCAACCACTATTAAAACCCGGAAGGAGGTGAATCATGGTGAATCATCTCCGAGGAAGAAATGCTGTCATGAAAAAGATATTAAATGATGATGACAGAGATTATATAAGCATTTGTTGTAATCCATGACTGTAGCACTCAACTGTAGCGATGTAAAGAGGACTCAGTACTGTAACTAAACAGCTGTGTAGCCTTAAGAAACCCACTTTTCATTGAGGGTAATCAATGAAAAGTGGGAGTATAAAAATTAACTTCTGGAACAATGGAAATATGGCCGTGTGGTCTGATGAATCCAGATATACCCTGATCCAGATCACTGGATGCATTAGAGCCAGAAAAGAGGTGGATAACGTGATGCACCCATCAAGTCTAGAGCCTACATTACAAGCCTGTGTGATCTGAGATTGCTTTTTATTTGCCCAAAAAGTGAAGTTAGTTGATTACGTGAATATATGAAACGACCAAGTTTTCCCGTTGCCACGGGGATATTCCAAAGTGAGTATGCCAACGGTCATCAGACTCAGATTGTGAAAGAGTGGTTCAGAGAACATGAGACATAAGACAGACCCTAACTCCACTCAGAAGCTTTGGGATGTGCTAAAATCTAATAGCTCCTTCAGAAGTTGTCTCATCCAGTCATTTGAATCACTGCTGGGTACGTTCAATAAATTATCATGTCTCCATTATTATCATGGCAGGGGTTTATGTTTCGGGAAACATCAAGTGATCAAACCTTCACTGTCATGTTTGGCACTGTTGTACATTGTTCACTGTTTATTTGTCAGTGTGTGACTATTTCAAATGCTCCTTCAGGTTGAAGAATGGTGTTGAGGTTCCAACAGGGGTGCGCTCGAGATATCGAGTTAAGTGCGAGGGAACTAAACACTTTTTGGTGATTGATGACGCCTCACGAGACGACACTGGGACATACTCCATCATGGCCTCTGGTGGCACCTCTGAGGCTCATATACAAGTTGACTGTATGAAGCATCTTCTCTGTATTTAAAGTCTTTCCCCTGGTTGCTTGTTTTCTTAAAGAAGCAGCTTCTATCCTGGCTTTCCTTTATACTTTATTTAGTGAAACCGCTGAAGGTGTACCAGGACCTGGAGGACATGACGGTGTTGCTGGGTCAGCCCGTCAAGTTGCACTGCGAGATTTACCCAGGAAACGTCCCAGGCCGCTGGTATAGGAACGGACAGCTGATCCAGCCCAGCGATCGCATCAACATCATACACAGAAATAAGTATGACCTTGCTATGGAACTCTATTCAATCAATGCAGTTTTTATTAAACGCTTGACTCACACATTTATGTTTTTTCAGAGTCCACCGACTTGAAATTGCAGCCAGCTCCCTTCACGATGCAGGAGATTACACTTTTGTACCTGAGGGGTATTCACAGAGCCTTTCTGCCAAAATCCACATCATTGGTACATAAACTAAACTTCAGTGGACTGGAGCTTTTTTCTCCTTTATATCATTGTTTATGCTTTCTCTCTTTCTAATGATTTCATTTGATTTTCTGCAGACCCTCCGAGGGTACATTTGGAGAGCTTGAACTTCCCAGACAACACTGTAACTGTCGTGGCAGGAAATAAACTTCGCTTAGAGATCCCAATCAGTGGAGAACCAGCACCCAGAGTGGTGTGGATGAAGGGTGAAAGGGTGAGGCCCTTTGATTCTGTACTCACCCCACTACTAACACAAAAACCAACAGCGCCTTAGCCCAACTCAAAACTGCTCTGTCTGTAGTAGTATTGTTTATGCACTTTGAATCAATAAAAATGGCTATATTACTCATGGCTATATTAATTTGCATCATTAATTATATTCAGTTATCATCCTTGTTCTATTTGGTCAGAACTGACACTCAAGTCGACTTTTTGCCTCATAAAAGGAACATGGGTGTTGTGATACACTAGTATTGGTGATAAATGTAATTTTTAAAAAAAAGAATGAAATATATATCTATGGGTATATGTGTGTGTACTGTGCTAGAGCAACACTAGGAAAAACTGTCATTGGACACTGAGGCATGACATATTATTGTGACCATGCGAAATGAACTTGCAATCTTGTTGCGTTTGAAATGGTTGCTTGCAGCCAGCTGCCTTTCTCAAAGTGACATTGGCATGCCAAGATGGTGATAAAATGGCAATATGATGGAGTCAGTCTGCTATCAGGTTGAGATTGAATGGGGTCAGTTTGACAATTATATACAATCCATCTATGGCCATACATAGATTAATTGCCAATCTCTTCCTGTCTGCAGGAATTCACATTAACTATTTACATTCAGAGTTCAGCCAGAACCTCAGAGATCTGAAACAGAAATACCTCCAGAAAATAGTGACGTAGTTGCTGCAGGACAGAAATGTTACTGCCAAATGGCCGAGGCACTCGATAATATTGCTTTTATATAGGAATATAACCAGAAGGCAGCCAGCTGAGTCGAGTCCCCTATTCCAAAGACACTTTGAGTCATTGGTACAGACTGAGTCAGACTGATTGCAAAGTGCTGTCAATCTGTCTGCATTTATATTTTTGGTTATTTACACACCTAAGTGTGTAAATACTGTAAGTGAATATAATATTTAGAGTTATCGTGTAAATATAATTTTTTTCATTGAACGACTAATTTGTGAACAAAAAAATATGTTTTGTGTTCTCATATGGTACTCATGAGGTCTTCTGTCTTTTTTGTCTTTAATCTCTTTTACTTCAGGTGATTCTTGAGTCAGGTCACCGTGTCCATGCTGAGACATACAGCGACCATACGAGTCTGACAATTGAGGTCACTGAGCGGGAGGACACTGGAAACTACAAGATAGTCCTTCAGAACGAGGCTGGCGAGGCCACAGCTAGTGTCAAAATCAAGGTTGTTGGTAAGACAGTGCAGCACCTTTCAAACAATATATAAAATACACAATACTTATCTTGCCTTTTGAATCATTTGTGAATCATGTGTTGTCTTCAGACATCCCCGACCCTCCTGAAGCTCCCTTGGTCCCAGTGGTGGGTGGTGATTGGTGTTCTATGACATGGGAACCTCCAAAATACGATGGAGGCTCGCCAATATTAGGTTAACCTTGCAGCCCACTTTTTACCAAGCTGTACATGCATGTATTGATGTTAAGTAACCATTTTTCTGGCTGCCCTTTAAAGGCTATTACATTGAGAGAAAAAAGAAGCAGAGCTCCAGATGGATGAGACTGAACTTTGACCTGATCAAGGAGACTACATTTGAACCCAAGAAGATGATTGAAGGAGTGCCGTATGAAGTGCGGATCTTTGCCGTCAACGCCATCGGTGTGTCCAAACCCAGTGAACCATCCAAAGCCTTTACTCCTCTCGGTGAGTTCCCCAAACATTTCTTAGCACCATCAACCCTGACCTATGATCTGACAAAATTCTAAAGAATAATACACTCTTACATAAGACTTTATTTGAATGGGCAAAGTGGGGTCCTGTGATAGTACATGTCTGATCTGCCCTTGGTACCCCAGCGACACAGCTGTTCCCCCTCATACCCACTAGCCCAAGCATTTTGACTGTGACCTCCACTGGACACGCAAGAGCTTTAGAGGATATTAAATATGTCTTTATAATGGCTGCCAAATCATCTGTGGATTAGAGGTTTAGGAGATCAGGTCTGTCAGAGGGTTCAGCAGGAGTTAAATGTGATTCAGAATACAAGAATAGATAGTAAGAGTGGGGGCTAATGAGATCTGACAGGGAGACTGATGGCATACCAGCTAAAGTGAGAGGCGCCTTGGTCATGTGTTTATGACTTGCCAAAATGGATGTTTTCTCATCTTGTTCACATATACTGGTTAAACCCAAGTGATGAAAACCTTTATCTCCACACAGCTGTTACTAGTGAGCCCACCATGCTGGTCGTAGATGACGTTACTGACACCACTGTGACCGTAAAGTGGCGTCCACCTGAAACCATTGGAGCTGCTGGGCTGGACGGATACTTAGTGGAGTATTGCGTAGAAGGAAGTGAGTCAGATTCCTCTTTACTAACAAACCACATGATAGTAAGACCCACTACAATTTATTGCACATATTATTTTTTAATACCTCAGGGTTTCCTTTTATAAATTATACAAAAGCAAATGTTGTATGTGCATACATACACAAGGGCACAAACTGCAACCAAATGCAGCTGGTAGTGTAATTCTGACAGAATCAATCAGAGATTTAGGACCAGAATGATTGCAAAACAGCTCATAAATACTGAATGCAATATTGTGAGAGTGAGACATACAGAGATAGACATACAGAAAATATACACAAAGAGTAAATCCCAAATTACTGTGTATGCATACCCGGACACTTCATTAGATAAAACTGACCTGCACTGTTCCTAGAATATCTAATCAGCCAATCACATGACAGCAACGGGATGCATTTAGGCATATAGAGATGGTTAATACGACATGCTGAAGTTCAAACTGAGCATCAAAACGGGGAAGAAAGGTCATTTAAGTGACTTTGAAGGTAGGATGGTTGTTGGTACCTGACTGGCTGGTCTGAGATTTTCAGAACCTGCTGATCTACTGGGATTTTCCTGGACAATCATCTCTAGGGTTTACAGAGAAGACCTGTAAACACAAAGAGG
>VURO01018337.1:0-14791 GCA_015108175.1 Pelvicachromis taeniatus
ACAGCATTACTACATTTTGATTTGCTATATTTGTCAATGTTCTTTTTTGATTCGGCACCAATGTCTGTCAGGTCAGTCAGCTTTTCAGCTGCTTTCCAAAACCTCTCCCATCTCTGGTCCATCCATCCATCCATCTTCTGCCGCTTATCCGGGGCCGGGTCGCGGGGGCAGCAGCCCAAGCAGAGAAGCCCAGACCTCCCTCTCCCCAGCCACCTTCTCCAGCTCATCCGGGGGAACACCAAGGCGTTCCCAGGCCAGCCGAGAGATATAATCTCTCCAGCGTGTCCTGGGTCTGCCCCGGGGCCTCCTCCCGGTGGGACATGCCCGGAACACCTCACCCAGGAGGCGCCCAGGAGGCATCCTTATCAGATGCCCGAACCACCTTAACTGGCTCCTTTCGATACCATTACAATTTTTTAATTAGGTACAAAACTCGTGGCTAATGTTAAAGTATAAGATTTATGTAATTTTATACTTTTTAATTTTCAGCAAATTGCAACAAAAGACCCATGCATCATTCTGTCTCTGCCTTTTCTTCTCTGCCTGTTTGCCTCTACTGAAGATGCCACACATTCACTTTCCTTTAATTAAAAAAGGTTCAGTAGTTTTCTGAAATATATGGCTTCTATTGTTTTACCAACTGTAACTCAAATACGAGCAGATTTGTTGGGCGTTCTCAAAACATTCTTATATTTGTATTTTGTGATGCATTTAGATTTTGGAGCGACATAGAGATGCATGGCATAGTGGAAATAGCTGTATGTGTGTTTGCACGACACAGTCAATATTTAGTAGAGTCAGCTTGATTTTGGCTTTTTGATTTTGTCTTATTGTAGGCTGTGTGAGTATTATATCAAGGCATTGTTAATTTAACAAAAGCTACACGAAAACGCAGAAGCAGTGTGTGAAAACACAATTAATCCTTATGGCTTCCACAGGAATTAAGAGGGTAAGCAGCAGTAAGGTACTGATAATCAAATGCACTTGATTAAATGTTCATCAACAAGTGTGATTGCCTCTATTAAAAACTAAACTTCTGGCAGTTTAAAAATCATCATTCCACCTTAAGAACCTTAAGAGAGCTGTACATAAAGGAATGCCTGCAAACCTCAATTAACTGGAAAAACACAGTAAAGAAGAGTGGGCCAGAATTTCTCTGCGAGGATGTGACAGACTGATAAAGTCATGCTTTCTGTACGACTTTATCAGTTACTTCAAATTATTGCTGCTAAAGGATTTTTAAACAAGCTTGTGAATCGTGGAGTTTTTCAGTCAGCAGTTTATTATTTTGGCTTAGTTTTTGCTAAATAAATATGTCATGGTGTAATATGTCATGTGTTGTTCATTTTAGGTTGTTCTTTCCTAATCGTAAGACCTGGTAACAACTTGACATATTTTGTGTTGTGTTGTGATTTGTGTACTTTTTGACACCCACACACCACTGCCACAATCATCATTGATCGGTGAACTGCTACTTTGCCCAAAGGAAAAGGAATGTTAAAGTCAAAGAGAGGAAGAAAGACAGCAAAGTAAAATGTGTGTGGATTTCGAAGAGCGGCTAAGATGGTATGCAGCTCCAGATAAAGGAAAAGCTTTCTGAACTGCGTAGCGTTCCTTGCGAACTATTTTAATAGTATTAAGCTTCACTGAATAACTACCAGGGTGCGACCTTAAGATTCACTGTTCAGTTAGATGTTACTGAGGTAAGAAAAAAATTCATTGCTATCCATGAATTTACTTGGAATCGCATTGTTAATGCATTAGCTTTATTTCAGCATTTCCTTCTTCTCGGACCGCCACATTTTTCACCATATGAATGACACATTTCCATCCATGCTAGTTCAGATGGGTTTTTTAGTAAAAAGTTTTGCCGCAACAATGTTAACTGACCTCATCTGTGTTAAAGTGACATCATAAAGTTGTCTTGACAGTTACAATTTAAATTTCTCCTAAAATGAAGAAATTTAAACCCAATAATTGGGTGACAAAAAGGGTGGTGTCTCTGTTATCTGTCATCATCTGTCAAACCATCCATCGTGGTGCAGTGATGCAATGGTGCACACTCGTTAAATTGCTGTTTTACTGAATGGTGGATTGGTGGATCCTCTGACAAAGATTAAAGACAGTATTAAACATACCACAAAATTCTCTCTCCACAGAATGCATTTTCATTTCCACTCTGGCATTAAAGAACTCCTATTTCTATGTTTTCCAGTTGTCTGATCCTTAAGCCAGGTTAGTGTGAAATGCTATCATCCGTGTAATTGAATGTTCATATGCTATACACCGGTGTTTTGCTATATCTTACAAGCAATTTATCTGCTGGAAAACTTGCAATCCTTCAGATACTTTGCATACTTTTATATTTACACATGCCGTTTTGTGTGCATAGATGTGTTCACACTGACAAGTACAGCTACACGCAGAGCACTGTGAGTAGCTGGATAGCGTACACGTGTTGCTAAAGTGCTCTGAATGGACACATACATTCGTTCACGTCATAGCGCTGAACTTGCTACAATCAGTCATTTCAACACGGGACACTTAACCACTACCAAAGAATTAAAATGGCAACCTCACTGTGTTACTGAGGTGAATAAACAAGAGGTTAGATTTCATGCTGGATTGCCCTTCAAAGTTATGTACTGCTAAGCACTTTAATACACAGTAATCTTAGATGTAAACATATTTTGCAATTACTGTGACTGTCAATCAAATCTCTGAGAAACAGAGGATAAAAGTGTTTGCTCAAACTTTGATTAAATCTCATCTCAACACAACCTCTGCAGAGCAAACATCAAAAGTTTCCTTTCATTGGATGATCCTTACTGCTGTCAAACCAGCTGCTTTTGTGAGTCAGTCACTTCATATACATTCTTATTATACCAGTGATTACTTGGTGTTCAACAAAGCTCCTCTGAAAACGAATAAAATTAAGGCCAGTCTTCTTCATCATAAATACATGTGCACTAAATCAGTTACAAATGTCTAATTAAAAAAAAAAAACCCAAGTCACTCAAGCTCATTCCACCTGATTGAAATACAAACAAATACACCTTACTTAGGATCCCAGAATGTAAACATGCCATGCCTTAGTACTGTACTATAGTTTGGCTCAGAACAAGTTCTGGAGCAATACAACGCATCCATCTATTTTCCCAAGTCATGTCTACTCCCTTATATAATATTAGGTTTCTAATCTTACTATAATACTCAAAATATCTCTGCATGTTTGTCCTTTTAAACAACACTTCCAATCAGGAATTGAGCAACCAAACTTTTCACGCATTTTCCTTGCAGGTTCTTATTTATATCAGACATCATGATTTCATGTTACGCAGCAATGGGCTTTAATGACCCGTTTTAGCATTTAAAAACCTATAACAACATATAAAAGCATTGCATCTATGCTTTTATAAACTATTAAACAATAAAATTTGCTCTGCGTTTTATATTGTGATGCCATCGAGTTACCTGCCAACTACCTACTAACTAAAATCACCAGCTTGTGTTGACTGTTCTTAGAAATGCGCAATGCTGCATGCATACTAACAGATATAACAGGAACCTGCAGAGAAAACTTAGTTGAGGATAATGAATGCACATGCATGCATGTACAACAACCTTAATCTGTTTTTTAACCAGATGATAAGAAATGATAAGAATCCATTTTAAAAACAAAGTACACTCATTGCTAATAAGCAAACCACATGTTTAGAGTCAGGTCTGCATAATGAAGAACTGATTTCAAGTTACTATGTTAAGAAGTGCTTTCTTTCATGAATTCATATAATTGTAGTTTTAAAAAATAAACAATGTGATTCCCGAAGGAAAAAAGTTCAAGATAAGCTCAAAGCTATGAATAAATAAATAATATGATCTAAGATCAATCCTCACATTTCTTCCCAGAAATCATAGGTACTCGTTATGAAAGGGAGACAGCATGAGCTTTATTTGTAATTACATTACATTCAGCAGATTACCATCAATTTCCATTTACTATGTAGCAAATTATAAAGTGTTAACACAAAAAATTAATTTGAATGCAAAAATGAAACACCTTACAACACCAATCTCTGTTTCCAATTCCGCTGATCTTTTGAACAAATCTCACTGGGAGATGCAAGCACGTTTTTTTTTCATTAGTTTAGTGGAGTAATGCTTAGCGTTTGCCCGATCAATTTATTTAATATTAGATTCAATAAAAATGTGATTAACTTGCAGCTGCCAACACACACAAAAACAAAAACAAAAACCCAGCTACTCTATCACTGAAAATGGATCATTTCAAAAACCTGGAGCTGATAACAGCCTTTGGCCCAATTCTTATTTCTACTGGCATTAATTGCTTACAGGTAAACACACTTTTCGGTTGATCTGCATTTGTAAACAGTGACAAACAATCAGAAGAGGAAATATTGATCTGGATAGCCAAAGACCTGAAAAATTGGCTGCTGCCTATGAGACTAAGTGAGCACGCTAGTGGGTTTCCAGATTGCGAGTAAATTACCCACAGGACGTACAAGGATTATAAATCAATTGATTTCTTTTTTTAAAACTTTAAACCTGAAATGAATTGAAATGCAGTGACTATAGAACAATATGTATTCGCTTGTAAGCAGATTATACAAGTGTAATATGCTTAAGTGTACGTGTAATATTTCCTTATTGTCAGTAATGTTTACTGCTTTATTTCAGGTTCAGGTACATTCCTTAGGACATGACTGACTGAGGTCAAAGGGTAGATTCAGCTCATCATCCAGCTGTCAAGGTCCCAAAAGCAATCCTACAGCAGTGATACGTGTTTCAAATTTTCCCAACTTGAAATGTTTAGGAACACTTGATCTGTGCAGCATATTGAAGTCGGCAGCAGACGGTGAATCTGAATCAGTCTGGTAAGCAGAGTTGGCAGGCTGACTCCTTTGTTTGTCTGTCTATCTAAATATGAAGAAATTGCTTTAGGGGATATTTCCTCTGCCCTGTTTTCCTCCTTCTTTGTCTTTCAAAGTCCTGCTGCTTTTATCCCCTTCCCAGCCCTCTTTTTCTCTTTAACTGTGCATTCTGTTTTTATTTTTTCCCCTCCTCGTTCATTTGTTAGTTTATTTCTTAAGTGGATTCTTCCTTTTTTCCATACTTTCTTTGACCCTATGTCATCTGTCCTCAATCTCCTTTGGCTATAAGCATGTGATGTTCTAGGAGAGGTATGCTAATCTACAAAAAGAAACTTTTTTAGGATGATCCGCAAAAGCATCTCGACATGGCACGATAATCTTATTTGTAGCATCACACTAATTTCCTGTAGTTTGGGTTGGGCTAACCTATTTAGTTTTAATTCATGAAAGATTTTGGCTCATGATTATATTTTGGCAGCAAATCATGATCATGAACCAGATCTTGGTGGGGGACATATGGCTCTCATCGGATAAGAAAGAAATGATTTAAAGGTTGTATTTATACAACTGCAATCAGTCTTATGATGCTTATAATGTGTACAGAGTGAGAAGGACGAAACATTTGGACAATTATTTAACACATCCACTCATTTCTAATCATCAGTCTCATCCCTCGCCCTTTCACATAGTCTCATGTTGGACACGAACATGTGGCTTTTTCGCACACATCACTCTGATTGCGCACCCATGCATAAACATCACACTTACACAAACACCACCCACCAGTCGTTGGTTTGTGAGTCAGAAACCCTCAGGTTTGCTGACTCACAAACCTCTCCTGTTGAATATCTCGTGGCATTGCCGATATTCCCTGCAGCCACGCAGATACGTGTACACAGACGGACACATATGCACACATGAGTAGTCTCTTTTTGCACAAAATCACAGAGATTACAGTTTAACATGCGCACATGTAAAACATGACTTAGCATCCACTGGATTATTATTCCCATTAATGTACTGCGACACATGCATCTATGCCTGAACAAATTTAGGCATAGATGCATGGCCATGTGTGGAGACACACTGATATAAAAACATTTTTGATTTTTCACGCTAGTATGGATAACAGTGTGTTTTGTAGATCTAATGCAGGGATATTATTTGTTATTATTCTGAAAGCCTTAAGATGTCGATTTACACTCTGTTCAGTTTTTTTCTTGTTATTGTAATTTTTTTAATTGTCTTTTTTTCTGTGTATGATTTGTTCCTCACATTTGTCTCATGTTCTAGGTCTGTCCTCTCTATCCGTCCTGTATGATTACATGCTCAGCCCTAATGTGTTTCACTTGTGTCTAATTGTCTCATTGTGTATTTAAGCAGCATATGCTGCCTTAGTTTTCTGCCAGATTGTTAATTGCAGATAGTGGTCCAGCAGTGTTCACATAGTTTTCTAGTTTGTTTTTGCTGAAGGTCAATTACCTGGTTTTGCCTCAGCCTTCTCCATTTGCTCTGTTTACTTTATTACTGCCTGTGTAACTAATCTTTTTACTTCAGCAAAGACATTTAGCCATGCCTTGTCTCTGAAGTTGGGGATTTTGGTTCTTATTCTAAGTCATTATGGTATGGCTGTCTGAGTCCACATCACAAAAAGCATAACTTTTTTTGTTTGTTTTTTTCAGTTCCACCACAAGACAAGCATCTCTGTTTTTTATGTTGATATTGGCTGTACCATAAAAACCGGCTTTAGCTTTCATGTTTTGCTCACATTCCTTCTTTACTGAATCTGGGAAGTCCCTACTAACTTACTCTGGCACCACCACCTGGTCAAAAATGTTTTTCCAATTCTAAATAAAAAAAAAAAAGATGTTTGTTCTCTTCTTTTTTTGTTTTTGTTACTTACAAATGCTAGCTGTGAATGTTAGCATGTTAGCTTGTGCGCCTAATATCTTGGCTGTGTCTGAAATCATTCAGTCATTCAATACCCTGTGCTCTCTAGGCAGAGGACTATAAATTAGGCTTGGCATGAAACTGAATGAATTTTATTTGGCTTATTTTTTCTGCGCTATTAATAATATATTTGTTGTCACATAATTAAAATGTGAAAGATGAATGCTGGCTCAATATGAAGTAATTAGAAACACACACTTTTGTGCTAACTGCGTAAGCACATTTTTCCAAATAAATAAACTCCTTGTGGTAGTTATTGTTGTAAAATGTGTTCTTAATCCTGCTTGACAGGCTGCCATTTCTTCTTGATGACCCTGCATCACTGATTAGACGCCCTGCGTGAACTATGTAGAGTAAACTCACTATACTGTATCTCAATATATATATTTAGAAAGGCATTGTACATTGTACTATAGAATACATTAACTGTGAGGAACGTCTACACTGTGCAATGTTCTGGCTCACACATGGCTGTGTGCTGATAGTATGCAGAGCCTTCACCAAGCTTTGCAGACTGTTGTTTACCTGTCGTAGCTGTTTACAGGCAATGGTGTCACAAACAACTGGTCTGTGGGCTGTTCCTGCTAGTGCTCTTATTAGTCCTTCAGCCAGCCTCAGAAATACACAAGATTCAAAGAGCTGAAGTGAAACTGAGTCTTAAAAACAATTTAAAGAATACACTGCGGCCACTCTTGTGCTCTTTATGCTGTATTTTTTAAGCTATCCCTGTATGTGGCCAACTCTTCAACCAATCCAGATTCCAACAATGCACAGCATCATCCACAGTGAACTACACACTGTACATCTGAGTAGGTTAAGTAGGTTGATGCCCACACAAAACAAAACACAGTACCATAAATACCCCCTTTAGAAGTCTGGTCTGCTCTACACAGGATGTATGCAGGTATGACTCTGACTTTAGGTGATTTCCTTTTTGGCAGCACTCACAGCTCAACACAAACATAATTGTTATGCATATAAACAAAATGAAAATATACTGATTGAGTGAGACATTACGTAGTCTGTGTGATGTCTGACCAAGTGACCAAAAATGTATTAAAAAGTTAGCTATAGATGTTTAGCCGTGTTATTAAGGTCTATCTAATTGTGCACAAAAGGCTTAAAAAATAGGCTGACACACAGCTCTGTAGTTATAGCATATGTTGCTCTTTGAATTTATTTGTATTTATTGCTTTTTAATTTATATTTTCACAAGCAGAAAATAATTTCATATAGAACAAAAAGGGTACATTAATTTGGTTTTCTATAATACAAGCAATATACACTCATTACTGCCATTAAACACATGGGAAACATGCATAAGCCCAGCAAATATCACAGATTAAACACAGTATAGGAAATGATTATGCAAGGATGGTTTTCTTCATATCATATACTGATTACATGCATGCTAATACATAAATGCAAACACATGGGACTGATCTGTATTTTTAATCAAGTTCATAAAACACAATTGCTTGCTTGTATTTTCTATGCAGGCACCCAGTACCCTGCAAATTATACTCTACTTCAGCTCTGAACACTTACAAGCATCTTTTATTATATTATATGTTCCATAAGATGTATAAGTCACTGCGTTTCTGCAGTGCAGTAAAGCCTGTCAGCTCAGTAAAGTATTGCAACATTTAAGCTAAGACAGACACGAGGGAAAGAAGGTATATTTAGTATATCTGAAGCCCTCTCTGTAAGTCATTGTGCAGAGAACAGCATTACTTCATTGACTTTAATAGAAACGTAGGCTGTGACACAGACTAGGGAATAAGAAGACATCACCATAACTGGGGATTGATATTATCCAGCCTTTATTGTGAGTCTGAAATGGCACTGCCTGTCTTTCTGTCCTCTGACTCTTTCTCTTGTCTCCCTCTATTCTGCCTCTCACCCTGACTTACATCCCAAAAGAAGAGATTACATTAGAAAGACCTCCTTTCTTGTCTTTCAGTAGAGAAGTGCGTAATTACTGTGTCTGGGCCTGTGCCAGAGTTCCTCAGTCCTTATTGTGATTTTAAGAAACCTAATTTTCACAGCTTCCCTGTCACACTTTGCTTGAAAAATAAAACGGTGCTTTTGAGCTATCACAAAATGGTATTAAGTCAAATTACCGAGGGTATAATAGAACAAGGGTTTGCTTTGTTTAATATAAAGATACCTGACTGTCTTTATAAAAGACACAGCTCTATGAAGATGTGTCCTGAACTAAACTGTAGTGTGAAGAATAAATAGTTAGCTGCAACCTTGAAAAAATGTTTTAACCACAGAGAACCTTTCAAAAAAAAAAAATTTTTGACACTTCAATGGTTTTTTTAAACCATTTTCTCCGGTCTGATATTTGTCTAGGGAAGTGTAAAAGACAAGGCTGGAGTTTGAAGGTTTCTATAGGGCACCGGGCAAATGGTACAGTAAAACTGCTGTGATACAAGCCCCCTTCTTCCCCAGGGCTGTGTATTATTATGGCTCCCTGATACTAACCAGTCCTCTGTGTGCCACAGAGTCTTTTATTGCTCCCACGCAGAGATTTCTCTTTCATCTTTTATTATGGTTTCTTCTCCTCATAGATATTCCTTTTTTAGTTTTTCTCTTATCTGCCTGTTCTTATCTCTGAGTCTTTCAGTCTCTCTCTCCCCCAGCACACACGCAGACACACACCTACACACACACAGAAACAAAAACATAAAACATAGTGGGAGCAAAAATATCCTCCCTAATGAGACACAACAATATTCAGGTTTGGCTGATGCATATAACAACACACATCCATAAGGCACCTCGACTCACAGTTCTGATGCCCCCCCCCCCAACCAGCACCCCAGCACACACACATACAGGATAAGACATGCCCTTAGAGGTCTGCGGCTTATGATAAAGTCTGTCTCCTCCAATTAGACACTTCTATCTGTGTAATGTTTTCCACACTCCTTGCACTTTTTCGTCTTTCGTCTGCCCCGTTTTTTGCCCCTATAATTGTCTCTCTATTCAGTCTCATTCAGCCTCTTGAAGGCCCACTATCAGCCTGTAACCTGCTTCTGACGCAAAACAGATGTTTCTCCATTGCCTCCTTCCTCCCCCTATCTCTTCCTGCTTCTCCACTTCTCTATCCTTTCGCTTAATCCTCACCCGCCTTCATTTTTCAGCACTATATCTTCTGCCTCTGCCCCTTGCCCCCAGTTTGCCTTCTAGTCCTATTTTGTCTTGTTTATGTCTCACAGTTCACATTTCCACAATTCCCCCCTTTCTCTACATCTGTTTGATGTGATAGCACTAGCAGTATAATGAATTCCAGCGGTCCAAGTGTTCAGACAAGTAGTGTTTGACTGTCTTTGTCAGCAGTGTCTTTCATGAACAAACACTCTCATGACTTAGTGCTGTAATTTGTGTGTGTGTATGAGGGGGGGGGGGGGGGGGGGGGGGGGGGGGGGGGGGGTGCGCTTTTTAGCCTTTATTATGACAGGACAGTTGAGAGTTGACAAGAAAACTGTGAGAGACAGTAGAGGAAAAACATGCAACAAATAGCCCAGCGCATACGCAATTCCCCACAACAGCCCTACAACAAATGGGTCACTAAGCTCAACCTGGTGAGCCACACTGGCACCAAGTGCTGTAGGGAATCCATTTGTAAAGATACAGCATGAATTATTCTTATTATTTTTTTTTTGTTATGAACAGATATAAGTCATAACAATATCAATTTCAAGACCAGCATCTTTTCTGCCAACTGTCCACATCCATCTTCCTTCCATTCATTTAGATTGTCTAATCATTATTGTTTTCTGCTCTGAAGAATCCTCTGACACAGTCTCATAAATCACCCATGTTTGTTTCACATGTAGTGGCTTACATCTGTCTATTTATTGGCTTTGTTAATCCTCCTCATATTTGTCTTCTTATTCTTGCATTCCTTTATTCCCTTTTTTTTCCCAATCCTCTTATCATCCACTAATCTTTTCCATCCCCGATCACCTAAGGCAAGCTCACCTGCTGCAGAATTGAGAGAGCCTCATTATCTCAGACACCCGACGAGCGTGTGCTAGTTCTTGTGTGCAGCTGTGCATTTCTGTGTGCTGTCTTGGGTGGCGAGGTACAAAGTGAATAGCGTGGGTTCAACTTGTCATCTGAAAAAAAAAAAGTGGTCATCTTACAGCTGCTCTACAAATTATGTTGATAATTACAGCATGCGCCAAACCAAGAGCTTAATGTGTATTTCTGTGCGAATGTAATGTGTGTGGGGGGGGGGGGTGTTTTTGCAACAAGGGGTGTAAGCAGCATTTCCAGAATATTACATTTTAAGTACTAAATCAGCAGTTCTCCAGCCATGAATCAACCTAGAGTGTGTTGCATGGTTGTTTCTATGGGCTCTCCCACACCACAAGAGCATCTGTTTGTTTGAAATGGTCCCTTTCCCAGCGTGACACAGAATTTATCATATCTGGTGAAAGTTTATGTTTTCTCTTCTAAATTGCTGAGTTATATTGACAATGGAAACACTCCCTTCTGCAATATTCCCAGGCACCCGCCTTAATCAGTTTACTGCAGAGAAACCGAGGTCTTTCACAGGGCTGAGATATGACACAGCGAGTAAAGCAGTGACACTTATTGATTCAAACTGGTTTACTCCACAAAGAAAATAATAAATAATCTGTATTTATAACATCTCACTGACCCGTATTTTTCCAGCCTCTTCTTTTTGTTGTGTTTATCTAATTCTGTGCTGTAAATCTGTGTTGTTTTAGTCGATTGCGATGATTTCATCACTAAATATGCGAAACTACAGCAGAAGTGTGGCACGCCACCATTCCCAAATGGTGTGCCATGAGGCAAGTCCAGGTGGGCCGTGGGATTTTGTAACAATAGTGCATTATTATTACAAGATACATCTGAAACACAAGAGGGGAGAAAAAAAACTGCAGCCTGGTTGTAGGTTCATATGCCAAAAATATTCTGTCTAAAGTGCCTTTGTCTGAAAATACAATCAAAACAAGACAGATGGTATAGAGACTTTAAAAGCAGTGCAATACTACTTGTCAGATCAATTATTGTTTTGTTACATATAACTGAATAAATGTACATCTTTTGTCTAGAGGTAGACAGCATTGCCCCAAACCAGGATTTTAATCTAATTTAATTGAATTTTGACCAAGTAAACAAACCCGCCAAGGTGGACGTAGGATCAATACTACCAAAAGAACATTGTCAAAAAAAGTTTCACGCCACCCTATGCAGACCTGTGAAATACTACAACTACACTATTACTGCTTCCATGAAATTTATAGGAATTAAGAGGCTAAGTGTGGCCAACTCTATGAAAGTACAGTAGAAGTTTTGAGCAGTCTGCCGGTCTGATGCATTCAAGGGCATGTTAACAAAATGTCACAATAATCCCAGAAGTGGACATCCCTTCAAATTCACGTCAAGATGAGACCCAGCCACTCAAATTCTTCATACATCAGCCTGCTAAACGCTAAAGTTTGTAACAGTCCAATTACAAAATGACTGAATCCTGCGAAGAAGGGGAGCAAGGACCTTCTTTCTAAAACAAATGAGACCAAAGTGGAGATGTTTGGCACAGTATAACAGCACAAACACCTCCTGCCAACTGTAAAGCATGGTTGTGGTGGAGTCATGGTTTGGGTTTGTTTTGCAGCCACAAGATCTGAGATTCTTTGTATACCACAGTATTCTGGAGTCAAATGTGAGGCCGTCTGTCTGACAGGACAATGATCCCAAGCACAGAAGCAAATCTACAACAGAATGGCTGAAAAAGCGAAGAATCAAGGTGCTGCAATGGTCTCAACCTGTCTACAGTACTGTGGTAGGGCCTCAAGAGTGCTTTGCAAAACATTGTAAAGAAGAGTGGGTCAAAATTCCTCCACAGTAATGTGAGAGAACGATTAAGTCATACAGAAAACATAGCAAGCCATTGCTACTAAAGTTGATTTAATAAGCCATTGAGTTAAGAGTATAGTTAGTTTTTCACAGGAATGTAGAGGTTTTTGTTAAAACACTGTTTTTAACACAGCCATAGTATTTATGAGAATAGTAAATACAATAGTGTAGCATTCATGTGGCAACATTATATCCTAAGCATATGAACACTCATCCCAAGTTTGTCACATTTGCATCCCAAGCACTTGTGTGCATGACAAACTATTTATTTCAGTTATTTTTGACATGGTCCTGGGTCATTTGACCCAGCGTTTCGTGTTTATCATTATTATTATTATCTTATGTTCTAGTTTATTCTGGTTTGTATTCTGTTTAGAGTTGCTGAGTTTGTGTCCCTGCACTTGTGTTGAGTTTCCTGTTTTACTTTGAAGGTCTGTGTCTGATGTCAGTGTATTCACTTTGCGTCCTCCCTGTCTCGTCATGCCCCGTGTTGCCCCTGCGTTTCATGTTTGTTTTGTTAGTTATCCCAGTTTTGGTTGTTCTTAGTTCTGTTCTGGCCATCTCCGCTTCTGTTTGTGTTTTCACCTTTTGGAGTAAAGCTCACTCGCATCACAGACTGTGCCTGCATCTTGGGTCCTTCTCTTATCTCCACACTTGCCTCACAAACGGTAACAATTTCATTATTAACTTACACAATTACTTCTTAAAATCTTTAAAATAAAACAATAAAATAAGCATTTAATAGCACTCTCAAAATGCGGGTCACACTTTCACCTAACAATTCTCTTCTGTATAGCAAATTAGCTTCTTTCACAGTAACAAATGTAACAAGCATTGATAAGCAGTGTTGATATTGACTCTGGCCCTCGTATCATTTAAGTGTCCCATTTTGGAATTGTGTCCCTCTGATAGACGCATCTTATCTGTATACTGAAGATCACTGGATTTCCAGTTAAAAAAATGTTGAACCACTCATTTAGCGTTTAATCATAATTAGTGGGAGGGAGGTTGAGATATTGAAATATTTATTGTTTTTAGTTTTGTTCCAGAATTGGACTTCAGCATTGCATGAAGTGAAAAATAAAGAATGTAGGTAAGCCTAAATTGCCCTTTAGGGTCTAAATATAAAACTAGCGGTTATATTACAAGATTAGTTTCGAGAGCTGAAAACAGTCTCTAGCCCTCTGTTGAGCAGATGCATCATTATCTGTTTTCTCAGCTCGTTTTTGTTAGTTTTGTATTTAGCCGCTGGTCTTTCGGGAGTCTGACCTGAACTGCATAAACAGAGCAATAAAAAAATAATTCATTCAAAGAATAAATAAAGAAAGTCAATTCAGGTCTAGTGATTTACCAGATCAGTTGTCTTGGCAACACGTTGATCCAAAACTAGACAAAGATCAAAGGTGTAACAGCAGGTCTGGTGATCACAGAGCCTCTCCACATGCACAGGTATCTTTGGCCAAGACACTAAACACAAAACTACTAAAGCTGGCAGGCTAACATCTTGCATGACACCTCTGCTAATGATGGTGATTATTGGTGAATGGGAGAAGAACTTTTTACAAGTTTTAGGGGTAAAGGGCGTTACAAAAACGCAAACTATTTACCATTTTCTGGTTTGCACTTGACCAAAATGTGCACACGTAAGCGCAACATACTGCAGAATTACTGGGCCCTTGTGGATGTGCTTGTTTGCGTGTGTTTCATGCAGTGATCCAGTTTTCAGTAAAAGTAGGCCAGCCAGTTAGCCCATGAGTAAGCTTTTCTCTTGAGAAAGGAGCCTCCCTGAGATGACAGCATCATTAACAGCTGACCAACACACCCTACCACTCAGACGCTCTCATTTTTACATTAGCTTACACGTGATAGTCATATCACACATGCTCTATAAAACCATTCAAACACACACACACACACACACACACACACACACACACACACACACACACACACACACACACACACACACACACACACACACACACACTCACACACACACACACACACACACACACACACTGTACCCCACAAATTAAATTTGTGGACTG
>VURO01018338.1:0-30687 GCA_015108175.1 Pelvicachromis taeniatus
AGACTATTTGGACACAAAGAAAGGTAGAGCAGGTCACAAGTGGCAGCTGTTTCCACTTCGTTTGTTTTTTCCTGTTAGATGAGCAACAAGTTGCGCACAAGGCTTCATGCATCGGTGGGAGAGTTGGAGAGGTCAGTTATCTGACGCAGATAGAAGGGAAGCAGGAAGTAAAGGAAGAAGATTAAGAAACACCCAAATTTAATGTGCATCAGATCAAATAATTTAATGAGATGAAGGCAGACATATGAGGAGGGAGAACGCTGAAAAAATTAACACTCAAAGTATGAAGAAATGTTAATGCAATGTTGTTAAGCCAAAGAACCCTCTCAGAAAAACCTCAGAGCTGTGGGGACAGGAGCAGTTTTCTCGATGCACAATCAATCCCTGCTGAACCACGATGCTTGAGACCTGGACACCAACTGAAAACCAACTTTTCTCAATAGCAGCATTATCAGCTCCAACTGTGAAGAGAAGAACAATTCATGTTTACCTTTGCACAGAATCCACAAATATCTCCAGATGAACAATCAGAAGGCTGTTTTTTCAACTACAGTATTGTAGCAACGCAAGGCAGAATGTCCTGCAAAGGCTGCAGGTGCATAGATATAGAAACCTTCACATGTAAACGCGAAGATAAAAACAAAAACAGCACTCCATTACTGAGAAAAAGTCTCCCATACAGTTTCCTTTTTTAGCATTTATGCTCACATTCATCTTCACATAAAAGCTATCTGTATCTGTGGGGTTGAAAGGTGAGAGGTAAACAGGAAGAGTCTTTGAAAAGCACCAGGAAGCATGAGAGAGTGTAGAGGTGCCAGGATCCATCAGAGGCATAAACAAACAAGCCCATAAACCAACACTGGTCTGTCTTCATCCATCATTTCTTATTATGGAAGCCCGTTTAATTTAGGAAACAGTTGTTGTGAAGCTGAGGAAACTGGTCATTTAAACTGTTTACAATTTTGATTTCTTTTTAAAGATCACAATATCACAAGTAAACACTTGAACATATCAGTAGCAAAAAAAAATAGGTTACAATAGCCCTCTGGGCAACTTCATAACTGATTGTTAGCCAGTATAAGCTCTATATTGCTAATTTTTGGTACACAAGTAATATCACTTAAATGGCTAAAAGGGACACTTCTGACATTATCTAGCTTTGTTGTTCTGTGACTTACGTTAGCTGGCATTATGCAAGCAGCTTCTGGAACTAGCAAGTCAAAGAACTTTCAGTAATGGCGCTACTGATTTTATACACACATCGGTAGCTTTGATAGGTACACCCGTTCAATACTCAAAGCTTTACAGCAAATATCCAATCAGCCGTTTACATGGCAGCAACTCAATGCATTTAAGCATGTAGACAGGGTCAAGACAACCTCCTGAAGTTCAAACTAAGCATCAGAACGATGAGGAGGAGAATAAGGACCAGACTGATTCAAGCTAATAAGGCAACAGTAACTCAAATAACCAGTCATTACAAATAAGGTATGCAGAAGAGCACAACAGGTTGTCCCTTGAAGCAGATCTGTCACACTGGGTACCACTTCTGTCAGCTAAGAACAGGAAACAAATTTGGACAATAAACTGCCTTGTCTGTCGAGTCTCAATTTCTGCTGCAACATTCAGAAAGTTAGGTCCGAATTTGCCAGAAATAACATGACAGCATGGATCCATCCATCTTGGCCTTATAGCTATTTATCATGATGTAATTTTGTGGGGCATAATGTCTTGGTACACTTGGGCCCCTTAGTACCGACTGAGCATCATTTAAACACTACTGCTTACCTGAGTATTATTGCTGATCATGTACTTGCCTTTATGGTCACAGCGTCCACATCTTCTGATGGCTGCTTCCAGTAGGATAACTTATCTCAAAAGCTCAAATCATTCAAATAGGATTTCTTGAGTTGACTATTCTCAAACAGTCAACACGTCTAAATATAGTAGCACACAGATTCAACAAGCCTGGAGCAAATGTGTGATGTTATCATGTCAGTGTGGACCAAAATCTACCTTGCTGCAAAGAATTAGAGCTGTGGTGAAGGTAAAAGGCAGTCCAACCTGTGAAAAAAAAAATATGGGCACTATTTAGAATCATCTCCATGGATGATCTTTTTTACTTTTACGCATCTGCTTGTTTGCTTTTCTCTAAAAGGATCTGGTGTATACATTGATTTGCATGTTCAAACCCAGTGGTCAGTGTTTTATATGGCTGCAGGTTTGTTTATTTATATGAGTTTCATGATAATATAGCCCATAATATACAGGATTTAAATAATGAAAATTATAATGAAAAAAGTGAAAATCATCCAAAGAGCCAGACCCATGAACAGATGGAAACCTCAATGTGGCTTCCAGAGAGAGATCTGACAGCCGGAGGCCGGATGTTCAGAAATGAGTCTGGATCATTTCATTCTTTTAGATTCTTCTCCAGCTTTGTAAGTCAATATTTCAATATTGATCTCAATCAGAAACCATTATAACTGAAAATACCTTTTTGTGTGCTTTGGCAGCGGTAGCTTTTAATCATATAAAGGAAGACATTTTATGTTAGACTCAGGCGATCTTATGTTAACTTTGTTCATCAAAATACACAATATTATACTTTACTGCAAGAAATTAGAGAATAAACTGCAGCACTAGTGTGGCAAAACGTGTGGTAAAATGAGCTTTCATACAGAATTTATATATTTTCCTTTTCTGTAATGGATCACAAACCCTTTATGACGGTGTTGTAATGAAGTGTAGATAATTCAACTCAATTTTATTTATATAGCACCAAGTCACAACAGTCGCCTCAAAGTACTTTATATTTTAAGATAAAGACTCAACAATAACAGAGCGAAACACTCAATAATCAGCTGAACCCCTATGACCAAGCACTCGGCGAAAGTTGGAACAAAAATATTTCCTTTTAACTGGAAGAAACTTCTGACCGATCCAGGCTCAGGCAGGGGCGACCATCTGTCATGACCAGCTGGGGGTGAGGGGAGGAACACAGAACAAAAGACATTCAGTGGAAGAGAGTCAGAGATGAATAATAACTAATGATTAAGTGCATAGTGGTAGATAAACAGAGTGAAAATAGGTGAGGGAAAAAGAAATATCCAGTGCATAAGAAGCCAAGCCACAACGTAACTAAGGGAGGATTCACAGCCACCCCGAAACTATGTGCTCAGTCAAAGGAGGAAAGTTTTGGGTGTCTGTGTCCCAAATACAGAGCTTGTTTGACAAAAGAGGGGCCTGAACGCTGAAGGCTCTACCTCCCAAACCACTTTTTAATACCCTGCGAAACACAAGTAAGCTAGCAGTCTGAGAGCAAAGTGCTCCTTTGGGGTGATATGTTGCTATGAGGTCTTTTAGATCAAATTGGCACCGATTATTCAAGACCTTAAAAATAATGTGGACCCAAAATGAAAACTTTGTGAATTAATAAAAAGAAAGCAAACCTTTATGAAGATGAAGCAGGTAAGCCATCAAGCAGCAGCAAACCAAGTCCATGAATCCAGATGTAGGAAAATTACATACAGGCAGGAGAGTGACGAGGCACAGCTGAAACTTATTACACAAGAACACATGATGACCAAAGTGATACAGGCAGACTAAACTAAAAGAAGGAATACAATATCAACTGCATGAACTGTAACAGAAACGAGAATGCAAAACTAATAGATCTCAAAATGTATAATATAATAAATAACAACTCACCCCACAAAAGAGACGCAACAAAATCTCTGAAATCATAAATGAAAGGCAAACTTAAGAAACAAACTAAAGATAGATAATAATAGGACTTGAAAGATCAAAAAACACTAAACACGTGGTAACAGATTCAGGACCGTGACAAGTCATGCTTTTTCCTTTTTGTGAATCTTCACACGATTGAGGAGTCAGATTTATCGATGCAGTTTCATTTCAGCTACTTCTATGAAACTGATTACTGTAAGACTGCTGCCTGTCTCCAGGCAGGTTGGTGTGAGGGAAGAGAAGAAAACACACCCACCCAAATTTTCATCAGTCTAATCAACTGTCAACAAAAAATAACAAGTTACATCTCAGTGGAGCAAAGATAAGCAAAGGTCACAGGTTTTTTGAAAGTATGACATTAATTGTTTTCAGAGGCTCAGGATTGATTGGACAGTCGACTGACAGGCAGTTTCATGGCCAGGTGAGGCCTATTTCCTCCCTCATTATTTCAGATAAGATTAAGCAGTTAAAAGATGATCCCAAGTGTTCAACTTGCATTTCCCAGCTTTTCACTAGAACGGTCAGTGAGTAGTACAAATAAATGTTAACGCAAGTGAAGGAGGCCATCATTGAAAAATAAACCTATCAGAGAGATTTCAGGAGTGGTCAAATCAACAATCTGGTACATTTTTTAAAAAGAAGGAATGACACTGGCCAGCTCAACAACATCAAAAAGCCTGGAAAGACTATGGAAGACAACTAAAGATCAGATAATTATTTCCAGGTTAGGAAAAACAGCTTTACAACATCTGCATCGGGTAAACATCGTTCTCATGGAGGATGATACAGTAGAAAGAATATCATCTGAACGTTTCCCAGCCAGAAGCCATGGGTGGATAAAAACATGCTAGAAATTGCTCTGAGATCACGAACCGCTGCCTACAAAGCAGGGCTTGTCTCCGGTAATGTGGACCAATACAAGGCTGCGTCTTACAACGTGCGCTGAGCGGTCACAAAGGCAAAGGGGCTACGGGGAAAACTAGAGTCACAGCTACAAGAGTGCGACCCTAGGAGCCTGTGGAAGGGACTGCCGACAATAACGGACTATAAACAACCAGCTTCTTCAGTGATGAATGCCGACGCTTCAAAGGCTGATGAGCTGATGAGCTCGTTCCATGCTCACTTCGACGCTGCAGCAAATAAAACAACAAACGGATGGGCGCGCAGAGAGCACCAGTGAAGACGAGGCTTGCATCATCACAGAGTATGAGGAAAACTTTCAGGAGAGTGAACACCAGGAAGGCAGCAGGACCAGATGCAATCCCTGGTCGGGTCCTGAGAGCGCTGCCCAGCTAGCACCGGTGTTCACGGAGATCTTCAGCCTCTCCCTGGCCCAAGCAGAGGTTCCCACGTGCTTCAAACAGTCCATCATTGTCCCTGTCCCAAAGAAACAACAGCCTGCTTGCCACAATGATTACCGCCCAGTAGCACTGACTTCAATAGTGATGAAGTGCTTTGAGAGACTGGTTAGAGAGCACATCACCTCTTCACTTCCTGCCACCATTGACCCATTTCAGTTTGCAGACCGGACTAATCGTTCCACAGACGATGCCATATCTCACCTGCTCCACACATCCCTGAGTCACCTGGACACTGGCAGGGGGAATTATGTTAGGATGCTGTTCGTGGACTGCAGTTCATCTTGGATTAGATGAGATTAGATTAGACTTTGGCAGAAAACATCTAAAAGAGCTTGCACTGTTCTGGAAAACAAACCTTTTGAGGCTCATAAAATGGGAGTCTTTGTGTAAAAATTGTTGTAAAATCATAAACATTTAATGTAATTGCACTTATGATAAACCCTTTGATTTAAAGCTAAAGTCTGAGCTTTAATCACATGTTGGCTGTTTGATTTAAAATCCACTGTAGTGGTGCAGAGAGGAAAAACTACAAAACATTTTATTGCTGACAAAAACGAATATTGTATGTTTCATACTTTAATTTCTTTGTATCTATTTATAGTCCTATTAGATTTCCTCTCAGCCAGCTTTTCAACTAATGATTTCTGTTTTGCAGATAGCTGTGAATTTGATCAATATTTGAGATATTCCTCTTGAGGAACATTTCCCTGGTAAGATATTTTTAGAAACCGCATCCCGTTTTTGTGTTTTTTTTTAATGCTCTGCTAAAGAAATAAGATTATCTGTGGAGAGCACAGATGAAATTGCATTAACAAAGACTGTATTCAGTTCTAGTCTAATGTATTCTATGAGGGCCCCATGCAGTCCATGACCCGAACTGAATAAGGTGTTAAGAAAACGAATGGGTGTTATCTAAAATTGGTTGCAATTTGTGCAGACATTTGTGGTTCTTAAACGATGCGTCCTAAAATATTTTGATAAAGTTTTCTTCCACCACCAGCTAAAGGTTAGCGCATTAGCAAGCAAACTAGCAATGATTTATATTCCCGTGACTTTTCATTTGGCACAAACACTGGATTCAAATTCTAATTTCACTAATACCTGAAAGCTAAAAGTCTCAGCTTTTCTTTGTGTTCAGCAGACCAGGTGAACATAGACCATATGAGCATCTAAAACCCCCTGTAGCTTCAAACACAGCTTCATGTCACATTATCCACCAGTGCACAATCATAGCAGGATACCTGACAAAACCGCTATTATAAAATTAACAAATCTTTGACAACTTTAGAATGCATGTTAAGAATTTGACGGTGGTGCCTTAATGATTCTGTACCTACCTGGGAGTGGGTGGGGTGTGGTGGGGTAGGAGGTTATCACTAATGCATTAGGCATTTAATGGCCTAGTCAAGAGGGATAATTGCACCGATTCAGCCATTGTGTTGGAGTGCAGCTCTGAAACAGCCCATCTTTAATGACAGCTGAAGAGCAGTGGGCACTGATTAGAGCGCCACGAGAGAGAGAGAGTGTATGTTCTCATTCTCTAACTCCTCATTGATTTCAGAACACAATGAAAGCTTCATTATGCATTCCTAATGATGTACTTTGTACTTTGAGGCTGAAAGTTTCAAATGCAACTTCACTGTAAAGACAGCGTCTTAACAAAACTTTGCAATATGTGAAAAAAAGAAATATTTTCGAGGAGTGATAAATATTCATAAGCTCCAAGTGTTTACTTCTATTATCTATTTGGTTCATTATTTCCTTTCAGAAATTCAGGAAGTGTTTGCATGGGAAAAAATAGATCCAGTATTTCAAACACTTGAGAAGGTAAATGCACATACTATTAACAAAGTTATTTCCCGCCTGTCTTTAGACATAATAATGGTCAAGCTCTTATATAAGATTCACGAGAAAAAGCCTTCTTGGAAACAAACTGTTGTCAGACTGTTTACAAGGACAATCCAACAGCTAGATAAGGGTGGGCTTCTCAGAAGAGCATTGGGGTGTTTTTTTTTTTTTTTGTTTCTGTTTGTTTTGTTTTGGGTTGTTCTGTTTTTTTTTAACCAGCTGGCACAAATCCAACCAAACCATTTGTTGAATGCACATTATTAAGACATCATCCTCTTCCAGGACATGACCAGCATGTTTGATTGTGAGGAAACGTGAGGGGTGAAAGGCTGAGTACACATAGTTCAGATTATGTATTGTTTTCTCATGTAACAAATAAATACATGCGCTCTTTTTTGTAATTTATATAGTGATTCTATCACAAATATCTAAAAGCTAAACATGTTAAGTCTATATTTTATAATAATCGAATATCTAAGATATTGTCTTTTAAAAACACATTTTGTGTTTGATAACTATGCTTTTTTCCATTCTTCCTGAGAGTTATATTAAATGACAGACTGCGAGCCACTCCCAAATACGAACACACACACATAACACCATGCATTTAATCCCTAATGTATGTAAACTGGTACCTTCATTATTCACCATTTATTTATATTTCAAAATAATGAATGTGATCCTAAATGAGCTTGTAATGAATGCCCGGGTCTTGCTCTGGCTCAATGACTCACAAGCTGCAACTTGATCACTTACTAAGATGTGAATGCAACAACATCTGAGCCTCGGGGGAAAATAGAAAATAGCAATTATTTATTCATTTACCTCCTTTTGGGAAGAAACAAGCAACAGATTTTATAATTTTATAACTTCTGTGATACACATGGATGTATGAGGACACATACTTAGCAACAGCCACACTGATCAAACCTGTTTTTTTTTGTATTATTTCAGTCACAAGCTGTTAGCGACTAACTCTGTTAGTCACCCTTCCTTTTGAAGCCACATCCAGTAAACTTCATCACTGTTAGTGCTCAGTCATAACACATTACATCCACCCCCAGCTAAGTTGAGCCTTAATCAGGCTTGAAAGCCTGCAAGCTAGAATTCAAGTACTAATTTGAATCAAATACAAATCAGTTTCTGATTAAAGAGGTCTGGGGTGTTCAGAGGGTTTGTTGCTGATGGTTTGAGACATGTTTGTTGCGGTTAGAATAAAGAAAAAAGACATAAAAAATTAAATAAAAAAGAGTTGTAGCAAGAGTGGGAGTGTGATTTATGGTCCGCCAGGGTCAGCACTGATGGAGCTGTAGATTCAAAGGCCAATATAAATGTTCTTTCACTCCTGCTTCTACTTTACACACACACACACACACACACACACACACACACACACACACACACACACACACACACACACACACAGCAGGGAGTGCTGTCCATTAGTGACCTACAAGTGGCCGGCCTTCTGCCAAACACATAATGCTTCTGTTGTGGGGGTGAACTCCCTTTAGGGTAGTTGACTGAGAAATAATTCTCCTGCTCTTCACAGATCATTACTTCTTTATCCCGGCTCACATGGTTGGACTGCTTTTACTCAATATTTTACATTTTGTTCTTATAGAGACAATTATGATAGTAACACATATATTTGGTCTGCTAGGCTATGATAAGTGGAAAAAAATAGTTGATGGATGGATTGATGACATCGCAGTTGAAGACAGAGCTGATAATCCTTTAAGTGATAATTGTGGTTTATTCCAACCTGGCTCATGTTTCTTACACTGTCATCTCTATTCATCCAGAGTTGAACACTAGTTTATCACTAGCTGCAGCTACAACAGTTGCCATTGCTGACTGGAAACCTCTAAACAATTGTTGACAAATTTTATAGCTAAAAGGTTATTTATTCCTTACTGACCCAATTGAAGAGAATGTCTAAACAAATACAGACTCATTTTTAAAAGTGCTACAGAAAAATAAGGATATGTTTGAGTAACTGACATGTAATGCACATCTTTTCCTTTAGTATCTACTGTGCTACTATACACCAATACGCCAATCTAAAAGACATTTTATTGTTTCAAGTATAAGATAATTTGTAGGGAAAGACAGTGTGATGAGTTGTGTCTTTGTATCTTCAGTGTCACAACCCCACTGTGGACTTTACTCTACTTGTAGCTTTACTGTGCATCTGCTCAAGCTCTGAAAGGCAATTTTGAGGTTGTTTTTAAAGTGGCATGATGCTTGAACTCAGAAAGTAGAGAGAGAAAAGTTGAAAAAAGAAAGCTGAGCCCCAAAGCGCCATCTGCATAGCAACCATAACCTCTCTTCCAGTCCTCTGAGTGTGGTGCAGCTGCTTTGGATTCTGACGTTTTGATATGGCATCATTGCAGGCGTTAAAAGCTGATTCAACTCTTCTTGATAAAGGAACTGAAACAATAATTTCACTAATAATGCACTTGTGATCTTAAATTGAAGAGACGGGTAAAAGTCATATATTCTGAGCCTGGAAGCATTTTGTCACTCAGAACAGAAATGTAAACGGTTGTGGCGAATAGATAGACAGTCAGTCTCATAACCTGAATAAACTCTGCAAAGGTCAGTTTAATGAATTGATTCAGTTTTAACTCGTCACATGCTTTAATCATCAATGGCTGGGCCATCATATGCCAGTAATGATGCATAATTTATACATATCGCAAAAGATCCTCCATATAACATTAGTAGTCACCCTCTGCATTACATACCCATAAAGCCACATAAAAAAGAGAGAAGTTTATTATGCCACCAAGCAAAATAAGTCAAGAGGGTTTCTTTTCCACGGTGTTGCACCAGTGAATCAAACTGTGAAATGGTTCAGGCTCAGCCTTTCTCCATGGAAACTGGACTCAATATTGTCATGACAACCTTCAACAAAGGAGGAAAAAAAATCACACGAGTAACAAGGGGAAACAATAAAAAGGCCTAATCAAGGGTGACAGGACAAGCCCTCGCAGTTTCCATCTCTGACTGGTTTTCCTCTACTGAGCTCATCTTATTTCATGAATCACATCCTGACACATCTGTCACTCATGTTTCTCTAAGCCTCCCTGAGCAGGCAATGCTGTGTAACTAATGTAGTTATTCAGGTTTGGAAAAACTATCAATTACTAGCAGGTGACTGCTTTGTGTGAATATAGTCATCAAAATGCAGGATTCAGCCAAATGTTCCAGCTGGGCAATTGCTACCCTAGAGGAGAGAGACATAAAACATACATTTACAGAGGGCCGTTAAAGTGGTATTTCTCAGTGGACTACGTGAGATCATTTGTGTTGTATACTGTAAGCATGTGGCTTTTGCACTGGCGCAGTGGCTCCAGTTGTAATGTACATTACAACATATGAAGCAAAAATTACCAGCTCTTAAAGACAGAAACAAGAAAAAAATCAAATTTGTGCATCAGTCACACCATGCAGTTCATTTGCCCACAATATGAAAAACTTAACTGCATCTTAGAAATAAACTACATACTGGTGCTTCTTTAAATTGTGGAACTGGCAGCATGGATGTGATGTGTTGCAAAAAAGTGAAAAAATAAATAAATAAAAGCTTTACACAAACAGAATGCATCTCGTTGGCACAGAACCAGCCAATCTCTTCTGTTTAATATTTAAAATGTGGAGTCCATTAACAACTCCCATTTTCTCTGGGAGGCAGTTGTTTTAATAAATATAATTTAACAGCCAGCCTCAATCCCACATAAACAAGAAATCAGGAAAATTGGTTGGCAGGAATCTGTTGTGTTCACTAAAACACAATTTACATGAAAGTATCTTCTCTAAGTGTTTTTGAACCTATTTCAGTTTCTTTTGTTTCTTCTATGTAAGATATTAGCTACTGTTATCACTTCCTTGCTTACTTGCACTGTATCACTGGTTTATTCAACATTTTAACAATCACTCCAAATCTGAGCTCTGGCCAAAAGTTATTTCACCATCAGAAAGCTTACTTCAAGTTGTTACAGATGCAGTATAAATGTAAACATCTCTGAAAGTTTTGCAAAATGTTCTTTAGCTGAACTAAACTACCAGTTGGGCTTCCTGCCAGACTGGCTTGTCAGTTTGGTTATCTAGTTTTGCTGGTTAGTTGGTCGGTTACTCGCTCTTCTTTAGTTTTACTTTTCTTCCTTTCCCTGCTGAGGTGGCTGTGGCCCAGGAAGTAGACTAGGTTGTCTGCCAATCACTACATTAGTTGTCCAACTGCCAGATCCTCCAACCTGCACCTCAAAGTATCCTTGGGCAAGATTCTGATCCCAAAGTTGCCCCTCAATGCATCCATCCAAGTATGAGTGTGTGAACATTAAGTTAAAAAAAACAAAACAGTTGTATGCATGGGGCTTGTAGTAAGAAAGCACTTTGAGTGCTCAAATTGAATAGAAAAGTATTATAAAAGTACTACCAGTCTATTTACCTTCCATTTTTAGAGTATCTTAGCATCTCTCTTCTCACACATAGCACGAACACACACAGGAAGAGCAGGAAGCACACTTGCAAGATAAGAAACATTCAACCACACTTGAACGCAGCTAAACACGACTATAAACAACTTTGTAAAGAACAAGCAGACTCAACAGAATTTCCTTTGATTTCTCTTTTGATCTTGCTATCCCAGTCTCATGTTTCATCTCTCATTTCTATATCAGTTCTAAGAGTCCATTCAAAATAATTGATAGTTTTTGCAATAATTTTAACAAAACCCTCCAAACCACAGCAAATTCAAAATTCTTTGTTTGACTGCATGTTTCTAGTCCATGTCCCATGTCCCATGTTTTAAATAATTGGAACTCATTTCAGTCACATCCAGTTGTCATGCAAGTGCACGCCACACTTTTTTCATTTCTGTAAAACTGAGATTAGGAAACATAAGAGCATTATCTTCATTTTGTCATGCTTCTTATCTCAGTCTAATCAGTCTCTCTCAGTCCTCAGAGCTTTTAGTAAAAGACAGAGTGTACCTTTTTTATGAACACATGCCGTCTTGTTTTACACTTACCGATGACATCTTGCCATCCTCCCTCCCTTTGTTGCCACAGTGCTTTGCATTGCATTGCCAAGCATCAAAATGTTTCCCGTGTGCAACGACAGTAGTGACGATCATGCTGGGCTGAGGTGAATGCATGTGTGCCTGTGAGGATGTGTGTCTGAGAAAGAGTGGCGCTTCTTGCATGTGGCACACAGAGAGAGTTGGAGATGGAGGCAGCCGAGCAGTAATTAGCGTTGCCTGTCATACCAAATCTCCATGGAGACGTGTTCTGTAAGTCATCTACACCTTTGGTACATAATCATGGAAGCTCAGGAGAGCAGGAAGCACAGCTGTGACTGCCGTTTCACCACTCTGAACAAGCACAGTATCAACCTGTATAGTCTGGTACTCGCTCTATAAATAGCTATACAGTAGAGGTGCTGTGATGACACAAACTTTACACTGTGCAGTGGGAAGAAAACGTGGATTCAATGCAAGCTGTGAATGAAAATAACAACTCACAACACTCAGTTTATCTTCAACATCTGGGAAGAAATTGATTTTATTTGATTTTCTGCATTTAAATGCATGCCTACATGTTTAAACATCACACCCACACACTCAAACACGCACGCACACATACACACATAACATCTTACCAGGTTAAAAACCATCACGGTCACCTGTACAGTGCATACTGGGGAAATGTTGAACCAGTCTACTGTGCTTGACCGTCATATTTGAGTATACGTAACAGGGAAAACAGGAAATGAGGCTTAAAAGGTGAATTATTAAAATAAGCTTTCATTGGTCAACAGCTATTTTAACGGTGCATTCACATGAACAGACAAGAAAAGAGCTTAATGACCTAGAGTATTGCACTGTGCTACATACATACAGCTGTGCTTATATATTACAAACATCTGCATCAGCATAGAAAGATTCTAATGAAGGTAAAATGAGCTTTCCCTTTGTTTATTTAACATAAGGCCACTATGGTAGACCATGAGGACTAGACTATAAGTCTTGAAAAAAGAAAAAGATTCCTGTTTCTCTTTCCAAACATGTAACAGAGTTTTTACAACACAAGTAGAAATGTTAACGAACCAATTGAATTACTCTACTGCACACATTTAAACTCCATTACTCAACATGAGGCACAAGTGGAGATGATGATATTGTACTGTATGTATCTTTACCAACATGTACTGAAAGTCTTTTACCATCTAATCTAATTGAGTCTACATTTGGTCCTCGCTCAACCAGTAATGATGCATCAACTGTGTATAGCTAATGTAACAGACAGACAATACTGCTCCATTGATTTTCTTTCCTTTTGTTAAACTCTTATTGTACAAGGATTTACAAACAATGCGTTTCCTGGCCAGGTTCATATCACATCTAGTCCTGGCAAAGTATCTGCATGTTTCCATGTGGTTGGTTCTAAAAAGCAGCAGAACAGAGACCACATGATAAAAAAAAATTTAAAAAAATGTGAGTCTAATTTGTTGACATCGAGCAATGACTTCAAGTTTCCATCTTGTCCTTTTTTACAGTAGGAGTTTTGCTGTACAAACCCATATTCACAAGCAGATTTCCTCAGTCCTTATACAATGTATGGGTTTTGATAATGTGTGTTGACTCCCAAAGCAGAAACATGATAATAGAAAGTAACACAACACACTCACGAAAGCCCCAGAAAACTTTCTTCAAATTTTAGGTGTGTCAAATTTAATGTTCACAATTAAATTTTTTTTTTTTAAATCCAAGTTGACTAAGAGCGTCTTTTTTGAAAACCCAGATTATCAGGAGTGTGTGGCTTCGTTATATTTGAATTATACTGACTGAACACCAGATTCAGATTCAACTGGTACAGGGAGGAATGTGATATCACGTTTTCCCGACTTCAAATCAGGCAGAGAAGAGAAATTAACCTCACTAATAAATCTGGGATGCTAAGAGAAGAAATTAAAAAAAATGTTTTCAGAGCCTTGGAGTCAACATGACATATCCACTAAATAAAATGCATATGAATGGTAGTCATTTTTTGCAGTATCATACAATGCTTGAGCATGCAGTACATGCAAAATGCTCTCCTAACATGTAAGTAAATGTACATGTGATAAATGTGCTATGCAACTTAAAATAAAAGCTCTCATCCTGAATTCAAAGAATCTCTTCAGCAGTTCATTCAGGAAGGGAAGTGTACGCCACTGAGGAAATCACGCTCTTTCTCCTTTTCATAGCCAATCAGCATCAGGTCAGAGTGGTGACCTCCGGCTGAGCATAGTTTCCCGTGGCAGCGAGGATGTCTTTACAGCTCTCTGTTAGGAAACACAAAGGACAGAATCACAATGAAATACAGTGACTTAGCATAAAACACCCTGATGGTGACCCAAACTGGTGTACTATAACCTAAGAACAACAAGGTCTCCACCCTTCCCTCCATTATTAATTAATCCTAGGAAAGTAGAAGCTTATATGTTTATAAATATAATACTAAAACAAAAGTACTGCTTGATTATTAAAATCTTTATTTTTTAATGACCAACAAATCAGCTAATATTTTAACTCTCTTTTACAAACAAAAACAACACTTTTATTTGAACTTCAGATGGCCAGATGGCCAACCACTGTGACCATCCATGTTGTTAATGGAAACCTATTAGTGGGAATCATTTCGGAGGAATCACTTGGGAATATGGAGGCTCACTTGAGCTTGGAAAACCTTCCTCTTCTCATCTGTATAGCTTCCTGCCACTTCCTCTTGCAGCACTTGAACTGTTTGCTACACTATTATTCACACAAACTGATGGTTATCTCATCACAAATACACAAATACAATGTGCTTTTGAATCCCTGTGATGATCCTAGTCACTGCGACAGCACTGTCTTTTTGGCACAGTGGGTGACAATGTCCATTTCCTGATAACCATCCAGGCGTCTTCAGACTTGCATCCATTTATTATTTCCTCTAATTACAGCCATACTGGCCTGGTGAAATATTAGGTGTACCTTTATATCCTGTAACGCTGTAATTCACCAACACCATCTCCCTTTGCCTTATAGCTCTTAAAAAAAAAAGCAACTTTCAACTGTTGGCTAAAAACTGAGGTTTTTGTTTTTTATTCTGCCACAGCAGGGTTTGAAAATTGTTCACAAACATTGAGCACTTCTTGCAGATAATTTGCACTAAAATGCGTTGTGTACGTGTGATATTATCCACTGTAAAAGACTGGGATATCATTATGTACGTGCTCACCAGATACCAGGCTAAGAATTGAATTACCCCCCTCCTCTCTCTCACACACAGATTTGTATTAAGGTGTTCTGGCTTTTCTCAGCTTCCTATTGTTTTTGTCTCTGTGACCAGAATAGCGCTAATATGGTGATCTCATGAACTGACCAGACAATTTTCCATTATTAGAAAGCTCAGTATGAAAGCAAGGTCGGACAGTTTCACCCCATTTGTGTCATTCTCATTGTGTCTGTGAGGCGGTACATTTATATAGTGACAGATTATTTCCTCCCCTGAGTAAACCTGTGCACAAACATCACTTCTTCTCATTTCAGACAGATTTAATTGCAAGCTTTTTAAAATTTATTTATTTTATTTTGGTCGTATGACAACATGCCGTAATAACTAGCACCAATTAACATCAACACATTCAGGTATTACCATAAGTGCCCCAGTTATGATTTCTTTTTTTTTTCCCATAATGGTGTTGTGCTAATGAACTCTGGTAGCGAAATAAACCGCAGCAAAATGCAGTTTTTCAGTAAAACACCATCAGCAATGTTGGACTGTTTGCACACAATTGTCAGGATGTTGACTGGATGGCATTAGTGCTCAGGGTGTCAGGACTCAATCCATGGCTGCCAGATATAGAGCCTCTTCTCACAAGAGGCTTTTGGGTACTTTGGAAAGCTCAGACATGAGATGCAGCGGCCATTCAAGCAGACAGAGATGGCAGGGTGACAGCAGATGCCAAATGAGAGAATTACAGTGAACTTGCCCCCCCCCCAATCTTCTGTTTGAGAACAATAGTGTTGCATTCAAACATGTAGTCTACATGGATATCCTTTATGTGTGCTGTCACAATCTAGAAGTCAAAAAATAAATAAATAAACAATTCAAGTTATCAATTTCATCTTGTGTCTTTGTGTATGACTTTTTTCCTCACATGCTAGGGCACTAATCCTGTGTACTATGCGCACACACAGAAAGATTGATGATGCAATTAGAGCTCAATTGATTTTCTATTGATCTGAGTGGTAAATAATGGTTAAACCAGGATTTACTCCCTTAGAGGTGGAAAGACAGGTGATTGAAGGGTCCCGCCAAACATTCGTTGTGCTGTATTGTTTCATCTCTGTTCTCTCTTTTAGATAATCTATAAGCATTATTTATGATGATCGCCCTTTTGGGTTTAGTTTAGTTTAGTGAAACTTTGCTGCAAGTAACTGCTAATGTTTTATATTTCTTTAAAAAGAAAATTGTGTTTTTGTGTGTCTTGGATCATTTTTTACAGGTAGTCATATCTTGCCACACAATGCACACTCTATTCACTATATGTATGACGTTTAGAATAGCTTAAATCACCACTGAAAGCATCTTAGCACTCTGCATATCCAGAATTATCAACTGAATGAGATAAAAAACAAAACACTGTGTTCCTTTTAGCCTTGCTAGCAGCAGGAAACTGTGATGGCATATCTGTCAATCACTCTGTCAATCAAACTAAAATATTCATCCCACAACTATACAACATTATTCCAGAAAAATTGGTAAAGATATTCAGTTCACCTCGGGGTCAAATAAATTATCAAATTTAAAAAAAAAAAAAGAACATTGCTCGTCTTCTGATTTTTTTTTTCTCTTCAATCTGTAAAATATTCTAGTAGTATAAAAATTACATGAAATTCCCTTTAACTTTGTATTCTTCATGTATGTCATAGACCCTGGGTTGTTGCCTGAGCTTTGAGTTTCTGCATTAATATTTGGATTTCTGTGTTTATGCTGTTTTGAGTTCTTTTTGAGTCTTTGTTTAGCAGATGTTTCCCAATTGATTTCTTCAAGATTAGTTGCTCAGTCTAGTCTTTTGGTTTCTTACTTTTACGTTTTGCTTCCTTTTGCAATCTAGATTCTGTTTGATGCATCGTTATAGTTTAGCTTGAATTCCTTCGGTTTCAGTTTTCCTGCCTTCCCTGTGTGCCCTCGTATCTTGTTGTTAAGCCTCTCTATGTTAGGCGTTTCCCATTTGTTACTTCCTGCTTTATTCTGGTAGCTGTTGTGTTCTCTGTCTTGTTCCTTCTTGACTTCCACTGTCTCATTAGCTTTCATTAGCTTCAGCTGTGTTTAGTTCCCCACCCGTTCCCCCTTCCCTCTTGCATATTTAAACTCTTTGGGATTTAGCAGTTATACTTACTATCATATCATGCTAATTTAATAATATAAGGTTTGATTTTAACAAGGTGAGAATTTTACATATTAGCATAAAACCAAGAGTTATGTATGCAAAAGATGTATATGTTGGTATTGTTAAAATTCGAGCATTTTGTAAAAATGATCCTACTTCTCTTTTGATTTTTTTTTTTTTAACCTCAGTTAACATTTTTCCAATAAGTTTACTTTGTCAGTTGGTGGTTTAACATATCTTGAATATGGCAACAGTGGTCCAATTTAGAGTAAAACAGACACTAAAGCGGGGTATGCTACCATAGGTCTGGAAAGTTATTTCTGTGTGAGTATGCAGTATCCCTCAGCTTGTCAGTTAGATCCAACCTGCACAACCTGCACCTGCATTTTCAAATCAACAAGGCAGTGACAGCCAAGATGCTAAACTTGGAGCTTCATATCTGGCTCAAATGCAGCATGTACGTACTCACCAGTTTGAACGCTGGGGTTCTCTGAGGTTAGGAGGAAACAGGTGCCCTCTTTCTTATTCTTGTCTCGGCCTCGGGAACACCGCAACGTCCACTTTTCACTGGGGGACAGCGGCTGGGTCAAACTACAGCCTTCCTCATCTGAAAGGACCACATTTGCATCCCCGTTCTGTTTGGAGTCTGGACAGGGAGATAAAAATGCATGCCAACATAAATGTCAAAGCTTTTACAGACCCCCGAGGGCCCACACAAAGGCAGACAGAGGTATATTGCATAAAACTGGTATTTTTCTGTGATGAAATCCAATTTGACTGAGATGCTAGGAGAGGTAATTCAATCCCAGTACGTTCCAGTCATTGTGACTAAGTACAATTCATCTGTCAAGCAAACTCTGAAAAACCTACAAACTACAAGACTTGAAACACGATAGCTCTTTGTACTAGTACTACAGTGCAACATTGATAGGTTAAAAGGTCAGTTTTCATGATTCACAAAAAGGAAGAAATCAGATGCACAAGTTTGTCCTCTAACCTACTGCAAGTGAATGGATGGGTTTTTTTTGGTGCTGCCAACAACAATTTCAAGTAATAACATAATATCTCTAGACTAAAACACTTTTTTTTGCCCCCACTACTCTTAGTCAGGGCACAAAGATAACATTAGGCAGAAAGGATCTCCAGTGAAACCATGTTACTGCTTAAGGTTAAATATTGTGTGCTTCAAAAACAAAACAGCCCCAGAAAACCTGAGCAAGTGAAACACAGTAACCTGCATGGGGACCACAACAAATGGTTAGTGACAAAACATGCCTCTGACATTTTAGAGAGTTTAAAAATTGCACTGTGGCCTCACCTGAGCGGTTCCTACTGACATTCTCCTCAGGAGCCAGTGGACACGTGTCACTCTGAGTACTGTCTCTGTGCGAGTTTGTTTCTGACTTCCCAAACGAGGCTGAGTCAGTTGGAGCATCAGGGTTTGGGTTGTGTTTCTTCTTCTTTTTTGGCAGCTTCTGTTTTGCCATAGCCAGCGAGTAGTACATCCCAAAGTTATTGACGATGACAGGAACCGGCATGGCGATGGTCAGTACCCCAGCCAGTGCACACAGCGCCCCTACCATCATGCCGAGCCACGTCTGTGGATACATGTCTCCATAGCCCAGTGTGGTCATAGTGACCACTGCCCACCAAAAGCTGATGGGGATATTCTTGAAGTGTGTGTGATTGCAGCCTGTGGGGTCATTAGGCTGGATTCCAATACGCTCAGCATAGTAAATCATGGTGGCAAAAATGAGCACCCCTAGCGCCAAGAAGATAATGAGCAAGAGGAATTCATTGACACTAGCCCTCAACGTGTGACCCAGGACACGCAGGCCTACAAAGTGGCGAGTCAGCTTGAAGATCCGGAGGATTCGAACAAACCGGACCACACGGAGGAAGTTTAGCACATCATTGGCAGCTTTGGATGACAGACTTTTCAGAGCCAACTCCAGGTAGAATGGTAGAATGGCCACAAAGTCAATGATGTTGAGCATGTTTCTGATGAAGACTACTTTGTCTGGGCAGGAAATGATGCGCACCAGAAATTCAAACGTGAACCAGACTACACAGATGCCCTCCACGGTGAAGAGGACTGGGTTGGTCACTATTTCGTTCCTTGTGATGTTCTTTGTCATGTTGCCCTGTACAACATGCTCCGTCCAGTTTTGCACTTCATAGAAGGCATCGTGGGTCTCCAGGCAGAAGGTGGTGATCGACACCAGGATGAAGAAGAGAGAAGCAAGTGCAACTCCCTGGGGGAGAAAGACAATGACTGTCAATCAATCAATCAATTAATGTTATGTCAACCCACAATTAGTGAACAGCCAGTACAGGGTTTCTAAAGCCCGAAAGCTACCGGTTAAACCACCAAAACGGGTTTTCAAATAATACGGTATGTAATAAGATTTCTTTTATCTTCAAACTTCAAAGTAAAAAAAGAAGGATATGCCAATCAACTCTTGTGTGTTGAAGGATTGTATTACTGAGGGAGGTAATGAGTGTCAGTTGACAGGCAATAAGCAAACACCGTATTTGTGTATCACTGGAAAACTTAATTCAGGCACAATAAAATACGATAAGACATGAAAGTAAATAAGTAATGATTTAAGTTTGTTGTGATTGATCATTGCCTTCTGAAGCGACAGGAGGATAAAAATGGTCCTGGAGTATCCCCGACTATCCTGACCGAACATTCTTGGAAAAACGTCTCGTTTCACTGTGTACTGTACCAATGCACACGGAATGATAATAAATGCAAAAAAAAGCTGAAAAAAAGACGTAAAAACCAATGTGACACATAAGAACAAAACAACAAAATTATATCTGGAATCATTTTGAGAGGAATATTTGTGCAATAGCTTGACTAATGCAACAGCAAGATAGCTGGGATTTAATACAGTTAGCATTTACACTCAAATGATTTCTTAGGTTAAAGCATGTATTCAATTTTTTATTTTTTTTTTTATACATCACCATTTTTTAAACATGTGTCCATGTAAAATTTTGCCAAGTAAATTAAACCCGAATTCACAATCGATCACAATCATCCACCAATAATCTGTGTAACTGAGATCTGTGATCAAGTATGGCTTGCTGGCATGCGCTTTGATAATTACTTACAAAGTGAATGTATTTTTTGAACCAAATGCAAGCACATGTTATGAATAGTTAGGCTCACAGTTAGTCACCAAAAGCATCAGGCACATTATTCTACCACTGTGACTCCTCAGGGCATGCTATTTACCTGTCAGGAAATAATGGTTCAGATTGTCTTCTACAGCTCTACTTAGCAGGTGGCATTTTCTTTATGCTTATTTGAAAATGCTCTTTGTCTGTGGGAGAGCGAGGACAATGTTATCAGAGAAAACAGACCAATTTAACACCAATTACTCCCCATGAACGTATAGACCGAACCACGCTGAGAGAAATCGTGATTCCAATAACACTGGTTGAGACAGGCACAAGCAGCAGAGGGTGCTAATACGGTCACAGCGTCACTATCTGCAAAAATAATATGAACAGTCTTTAACATATTATTTTATTTATTTATTTTTTTACAACACAAATCACTCTATGACTCACAAAGGGAACAGAAAGAGAAAAACAAGCAGAGTGTCCTGATGCAAAACAGAGGGATAAATGAAGGAGAGGACTCATGAACGCCTTACAGCCTTCACGCGTGTTTCAGAGTATGTGTTCTGCATGCAAACCTTCCCTTATACGAAAAATAGGGTCAAATAGCTTTTATGGTTGCTGACAGGCAAAATAAACGATGTGGCTCCAAAGCATTCACCTGGTCCAGCACAATGGCTGTGCCCGTCTATGTTTGTGTTAACACTGTGTGCTTATTCATACATGATATGTCTTTATTGTTTACTGATACCTAGGCAAATTGTAGTGCCTCTCCAGCCTTTCTATCCTTCCAGCTGGATAAATATGTAACTGGAACTTGCATGCACTTTGCCATTTTTTCTCCCTTGAGGGAATCTTGCGTATGAGTCAGCTCAATCTAATGTGAAAAAGAACAAATACAGCAATGAAAGGCTCAATGGGGACATTCATTCACAGTGGAATTAGACTAAAACAATAAGAAGTGGACATCTGATCGTGATAGAGTAAATTTGATACTATACACTTAAAAAAAAAACGAAATAGATAAATCAACACTTTGTTCCATATGCATACCACACATTGTGTAGCTTTTAACCACTACGACCTTCATATTTGTGCCTGCAGAACAATGAGGAGCTCACTGCTTTGATCCCCTGAGAAGATGACGACTGAGACAAAGGACTACTGGGAAGGATGTAAAAGCAAAACTGTGCCCCAGGAGAATCTCCTGCTCAGTGGGCACGGTTTCCCAAACATCATCAACACTAACAGTACTCATTATGTGAGAGTCACATCATAGATCACAATGAGTCAAAAACTATGTTAAACAGTTGTTTTGTTTTAGTGACTGAAGCTAAGGGCTATAACCATTTCACTGTATACTGTAATAATACAAGCTTTTAATTCTTAGAGGACATTAATTAAGCACTAATTTATCTGCATTCATTACATCTAGCACACAGACATGGATACTCATATAAAATATATTTTCCATGTGTTATCTCTTCAGTGTTTTCCTGTTGGAAAGCTTTTGCAGACAAGGGCCAGATATAGAGCCGGCACCAAATAATTAAGCTTCTCTGAAGACCCGGCCACCCTTGTAGCACCTCATTTTCCAGGCTCAATTAATAAAACATGGTGCCAGCACTTCATCAACCCCCTCTGGACGTTAAAGTCCCATTGTCCCAGTCCCTCTTCACGTGCTGTATGAGGGTCTCAAGTATTAACCTGAAAGGTGGAGCTCCATGTAAACCCCAGACGAAACCTATTATAGAACAACCACACAAGAACTGATTACTGGAATATGTGTCAAGATAAAAAAGGCTAATAATTTTTTGATACCAATACCAACACAGTACTTACATGATAAAGCTGAAAAATACCCCAATATCTACACATTTGGCAAATGCTGCTAGTTTGTTTGAATGTACATGTGTGCCACCTCATAAACGGCCTCACTAGTCATCTCTTTTCATCTGTCAGCGGTGAATTATGTCAAGAAGATGTTGGAGTGGTGGTGTTTGGGATAGCTCAACCAAATTAAACCCCGGGCTTCCCGCCTGAAAACAAAGTTAGTGTATAATGGAAAGGCAACACAGCTTACTCCAGCTAATTCAGTGGGGGGGTAGAAAACTTGCACAAGCTGTATGCTTTGTAATTACACATTTACACAAGCTGCTGTACAATAACTCTGCCTAAATACAGCAGACTACCAAACTGGATAACAGCCAGTCAATCTAACTTTAAGTAAACAAGAGTAACAGGGCTTCCAATCCATAAGTTCAAGTTGGACATTATTATGTTAACTACTTGTTTTAGGCGTGGCAGCAGAACTACACACATTAGCCACACATTCATCTAATGACCTGTCAAGTCTGCTTATGCTCTGTAAACCCATTCAGTCCAGTCTGGTTCCAATCCACTCTTTCTTCACCCCCATCCATTTACCTCACTGTCTCATTGCTCACTATTCCCATCCATTTATCTTTTCTTCCCTCCTCTCATCTCCTCTTATTCAATCATGTGCATCCCTCTCTTCTCTATCTTTTTCCAGGTAGTCTCTGGGGCCCATAATCAGCTCAGGTGACACAACACCTGCCCCCATATTGAGCCTCCTCCTGCCATTAACTCCAACAACTTCCTCCTCCTACTTTAATTCCCTTCCCCTCATCCATCCATCTATCCTCAACATTCAATGCTTTCTCATTTGACAAATAAACTTTAATCACACATTGTTAGTATAATTGAGTGAGGAGTAGAAGACCATTATTTGTAATGGGGAAAGAGGCTGCACTCTCCCAAGCAGCTGTGGAAGTCATAATGGAACACACTACGCAGAATTTCCACCAGGTTGTACAACAAAGGTTTAACTGAACTACCGGTAAATGTTAAACTCTGACTACAGACAGGCGTTGTGACAGCGAAATTTAAAGATCCTTTCAAGATGTGTTGGAAGGATCTGCTTTGAATAATAGTTGCTGTCTGATGGTTTCATAAAAGTTCAATTACCTGGTCATAAATTCTTAAAACTACATCTACGTCTCCTCCTTCACAGAAAAACCCAGAATATATAATGTGCAAAGCTCTACTCAAAATAAGAAGCAGACAGACATAACTAGGTGTTCATTACTGCCATGCTAGTTAATCTTTTGTGATATCTATCTATGGATATTTAAAGAATCTAGATGATATTCTTTATATAATCTTAGGGTAAGAAAAACACATCAACTACTGTATCAGGTCATTCCTGAGTCCCGTTACTAGTTCTTATATGCACATTTGCATACCGTATAGTGTTACCACAGACATCTCCTACCCAGCAGTAGAACTTAAAATCTGTAAGTGTCGAACTGTAAATACAAATTAATCACGACAGTGAAACTCCATCATTAATACCATTCATTACGGTTTTAAGTGTGGAGGTAGTTTCATTTTGTGCGACTCTAAATTGATGTTAAAGAACATAAATATTCAGATGACCCAGAAGCGTTAATACATCTTATTGGTGTCATTCCTGAATCTGTTATAGAGAAAAAATACATATTTCTCCTTACTTATCCTCACTTGCAACAGAGTTTTAAAATAAAATAATGTTTCATCATTAGTCAGAGCCAAATGTTGGCTGCACGCATCCACAAATAATCAATTTTTTTTTTTCTAAGTACCATTAATTATTCTGGTGAGTATAAATAAACGTTTTTTCTTACAGCTGAGAAAATGATTGGACTTTTGGCTTTGAAAAACAAAAAACTAACCAAACAAAGTGCTCCCGTGCCGAGTTACAGTATAACATAAGATCAGCAGTCATTTTGAGTCCTTTGAGTCCTGTTCGGGAGCTTGTGATGAGCTTGAAAGGGTCTGACAGCATTCGGTTTACTCAAATGCCAAACAGTTTATCCCACAACTAAACAGAGCTGGGTACTGCAGCCAGGAGCACCTCTACAGGGAAGATGCTAACAGGGCCTGTCAGTGACAGCTACTCTTCCCATAAAATACTCAACGTAAAGAGTGCAACAACATAACACAGCCTGACTTTACAGCTCTGTGCATGTGCACCATGGCCCATTCACCTGGGGTTAAAGTCAAGTCTAAGATGTGATATTTCTGTTATTTCTATACATCTATGTCTGTGACTCTTTGTCTCAGTCAGTAAAGCTTCCACTATTTAAATGTATGTGTGTAGTTTATTTAGGAGCTTACATGACATCATGTTTGTAGTTCAGTAACAGACACGCAACACAACACAGTCACCTTGTTGGAGCGATTGCCATAAGGACTCTTTACTGCCAAAGAGTGTTTCTCTGTTGTTCTGTTGAGCCTGAAGGCATCATACTAATGAGAATCACTGTGAGGCCAAGCGAGCTGTATCCCACAGCTTTTTATTTTTCAGCTTCTATAATCTTGCTGGGGTTGAAAGCTGAGATCACAACAATATTTAAGTAGCTTAATGGTTATTTGTCAATTCTGAATCTTTCCCAGTTATTTCTGGCCTGTGTCAAATACTTCCATTGCCTGCTTCTTGTGTTGCTGTAATGGGGATGAATTACATATATTTGTGGTACTTTTGCTCAATTTTAAAGGTATTTGTACTCAAGCGTTTCTGTCTGTGCCATTCTGCCTGTTTCTGCTATTTGTACGAGCAGAAACGTTGCAACTCCTGATGATTTCTGCTAACATTTCACTTCTGACACTGTGTTTATGTCACTGTTCAGATCAGGGATGTAACTGGTAATGACTCCAATCTGATGACTGCTGAGCCGCTGCCGTCTGTTAATCAAGGCCATACGGTCTGACTGAAAGCTCCAGAGTGGCTAGTGACAATAAGAGCCTTTTCAACCAACTGCAAGAATAAATGGACGCTTCAGTTGTTATTGATATATTAATGTATCAGTAATATCTATAGTGATTTATTATATGTGTAATAATTGGGTATACTTACATAAAGTAAACTTCTAATGCTGGATATTAGAATTTTCATACATGCAACTTTTACTTTAGAGTCAAAACTTGTAGGAAAATAGTAAGAATCTAAAAGCGTGACTTAATGTGGCTACATTAATTGAGTTTGAGGGGCTTTTAAAAAAAATCTGCATCCATACCCTCATCTACAGTCACGAGCTCTGCAGATATAAGCTACCTCCAAAGTTTGGCTGGGCTCAGCTTTAGACTCAGAGTAGAGCCACTACTCTTTAACATCTAAAGGAGCCAGCTGAGGTGGTTCAGGTATCTGATTGAGATGTTTTCTGGGCAAGGTGTTCCAGACATGTCTTATTGGGTTGAGGCCCCAGGGTAGGCCCAGGACACACCAGAGAGATGATGTCCCTCGGTTGGTCTGGGGTTGCCTTGGTGTTCCCCCACATGAGCAACATGAGGTGTCTAGGGAGAGGAAGATCTTAGCTGCTTTGCTTATGCTGCTATCCAACCCAGGCATGGATAGATGGATGTGATTTTTTTTAACATGTAATCTTTGTCTCAAGCTGAGATCGCTTAACATCATTTGAGGCATTTATTTTATTTTTTATTATTTTAAAGTGCTTTATTAATTTTGTGACCCCTTGAGGCCAACTAAAACAGCCAAAACATATTGAATACTGTATCATCGCTTTGTATAGTCGAAGCAGAACAGTGGTTTGTAAAGACACATGTAGCAGGCACAGAGAACATCACATTTATTTGGATACATGTTTTGAATCAGATGGAGGACTTCTGTCTTTGGCTTGTGCTCTGGGTTGCCACTTGATCAACAGTTTGTTTCTAATTTTATCTGTCTGGGGCTTGGCTGATATATACAAAAGATATTTATTATCTCTATTATATATATTTTATTTACAACAAAGAGTGGTAGATCTGAGAACTGCAGAGCTGATAATGATCTGTGGATTGACTGATCATTCATTTATTGATGATGTGTAAAAATATTAAGCAGTCTACAACAACAGAGTAGAGTGACACATTTGAGGTTATTTAATACTTAAGCCGATATCAACAATCTAAACATGAGACAAAGAGGATGCTTATTTGGGACAATGTGGGGCACACTGACTGACAAGTACATCCCCAAATCTGATGTCTAACTAGAACACACAACACAGAAACTGTACTGGTTAAGGGGCTGATATTGATCATATACTTACGTATCAATGACATTTTCCCAACTTGTTTTAGGCTTAAATGTATCCATTCATCTATCCATTAATTTTTCTGCTGCAGACCTCCACAGACACACCCAAACCTGCCTATTAGCGGACTGGATTGGATGGAATGGACGTTTAGATGAAAGTTAATTTGTTTTTGTTGTTTTGTTTTTTTATGTGGTTCTCTTTTTACACCTGAGTGTAAAAAGAGAACCACTGGTGTAGGTATCAGCCACCTTTCTCATAAGTGACATTTGTTGACTTCTGTAAATTTGAGTCAACCAAAATGCCAATTTATGGGACAGGGGACGTGGGGATAAAAATGTTGTTCGTTCCATCTGGTCACCTTTTTAATACTGCTGGTGCCAAAAAGACATCAATCCAAGGTCACTATGTGTGAGCGTCCAGACAGAGCAGAGGTCCCCAGAGGGGATAGCAGCCCAGTCCCAGCTGGGAAAAGCAGAGCAAGGAGACAAAACATGACACACAACAGGCAGCAGGCTGTGCATAAGTGCACAGCTATCACAACCATCACCTCCAGCTGCTGAACATCACACTCTGTTACGAATATGGACAGGCTATATGCAGAAACCAAAACAATGAGCCTTCTGAACAATCAGCAGCTCCAAAGGCAATGACAGCAGCTACTGCCGAGGTTTTCTATGAATTCATGTCACACTTGTTCACGTCGACAAGCCGGGACATGGATGACGGAGAATTAATCTCCACTCCTCATCCTGCTGGCTTGTGTTTCTCCCGGCTATCTGGACAGGAGTGGTTCATTACCAGATATTTATATTTTATAGATTCATGGAACCAGAAATATTTGACAGGCTGGTAGTGATTAAATATATGACATGAATAAAATGAGACAAAATATTCAAGGAGATCTAAGGGGCAGTTCTATCATCTATTCCGATGCAATTGAGGGGTATTATGTCATCTTCAGTTTTAACTACCATTCATTCTGATCAAGGTGTGGCAGCAGGGACACAACATAAGATTAGTGGCACGGTGCCTCCTCCACAGAACCAAATATTCTTAATGAGGAGGTGGAGGATCTGCATGGACAAAATCATTCGGGACCATCGGGGACAACCCAGAGGGTGTTGCAAGAACTAGCAACAACAGGCGAACAGAGTTGTCAAGTCACAAATAGCCAGCACCTCCTCCGTGAACACCTGAAACATGTAGATAGCATCAGCTGTCTCAACACAAATCTCAACCTCTGGCCTTGAACATCTGATGCCAAATAGCCCTATTTTCTATTTACGACCACTAACACACTACAGCTCCAGCCACCTGAAGAATATGGGATGTGGTTGAAAGCTCTGGCACTGAACTTCAAGCCGAGACAATCCTGTCCAAAATTTTAAAAAAAAAAAGAAAAAAAGAAAAGAAAAATACTGCACATATATTTGATGTTGGTATTTCAAGAAAATAGTGCAAGTCAAGCCTTTCAAATTTCAGAATGCATGAAAATAATCAATCAAATCCTTTCAAGTTTCTTCTAATAGCAGCTGGTGAAAAGAAGGCTTTGACAGATGTATGAAATGTGCAGATGCATTAAGTTCAAAGTATTACATCAGCCATTCAAATGGCTTTTAAAAATAAAATAAGAAAACAATAAATGAAATGAAAAATAAAAGAAATATGATATTTTCAGTAATGCATATTTATTGATTTTATTTTTATCTGCAAAACAAAGTCTGTAACTATGTGCAGGCATTCCAGACTCTGAACTATTTTCAGCAAACAGCTTAGAACTGAGCAGAATAAACAACCAGCATAATCACACAGGATTATACCTCTTTCACTGAGACGGGTGACTGTTAGAAAGTCTCCTTAACAAGCCTGTGCTGCTTTGATGATGTGTGAAAAATCAAATCGTGTGTTCAGTTCACAGAGCAGCCAGGAGAGAGGTGTTGGCACTGTGAAAGCTGATCCCAGAGGGGTAAGCGTTTCACTCAGAACACACCTTTATTATTTGTCAGCTGTGCATCGAATTCTGGATGTATTTCATAACCAATAATGTGCAAAGCTGTGATCATCAAGCTTTGATGTGATCGATAATTAGTTCAATATTATTATAGTTTCAATTCATTTCAGTTTTATTTATGTAGCATGAAAACTCAAAAACAATTGCCTCATTTGGGCTTTTTAAGGAAAAAAAACTGAGCCATGGTATGTAATTTAGCTTAATGTCAGTCATTAAAATATATATATATCTATATGTATATCTGAGACAGAACTTTATCTGTCAAACAGATCACTTCTTGGAAACTCAAAATGCATCAGACTTCAAGAATCCCACATCAGTCTATCGTTTGGTTTACTGATATTAATTGATTTATGTCTTTTTGTGAGACAAAAATACAATGCTCTTTTCTGTAGGAAAGACAGCTTTAATTGCTCACCAAAGATAAAAACTAGCCCATTACCACAGCGGTAATTAATTATAGGCAACAAGCCTGGGGAACTAATGAAATATTGCATTATGGAAGAAAGCGCTAGTCTAAACTTAATGCTGCTGTCAAGTCTAACTGTTACATGTCACAAAAAAGGATTGCAAAGAGATGTTTCCTCACAGGCTCTTTATAGAAGATATAGAGACTGTAGGGATTATAAATCCTATCATATAGCCTCCAGCTGAGCTTTTTCACCATAGTTATCTTAGATTTTTTTAAATCAGCATCACAAGCCAGGGACCCACTGACCGTGAAACTGAAAGACATGATGCAAGTTCACAGGCAAAGAGCTGTGTGTCGGTGACACGGGAACACAAACCCTCTTTTATTGTCTATCTGCACACTGATTAAAGACCATAGAACATGAATTCCATAATTCCATAATGTAAGACTTTAAGCTAGACAAACTCATTGGGGTGGTTTCAGTGCTAAAAGAAATTAGAGAAATAAATGCAGGTTTAAGGCACTTTAATGCTGACCTCACTTTTCAAACCCAGAGGCTACATTCATATTTTACAAAGTCTATGCTTTAGCCTATGTTGGTTGATTTATGCAGCCAAGTGGGCAGCAGCACATTTAGACTCATATTTTTTCATCAGCAGAGACAACTCACCTCCCAGTGGACTGTGGAGAAGATCAGCAATCTTTAATACAGATACAGACAATGGTGACTTAATATAATATTAACAGGACCTATTATGCTTTTCCCCATTTTCTGTATTTTAACCCACAAAAATGTAAAGCAAAAGCAGCACCAGAAATGTATTATTTATTTGAGGTTATTGAAGGTAATTCAACCTTTTTGTTTAATTCCTCTTTAAACTGAAAGACTGAACAATTTAGGGCGAGCCTGTGGCTAAATGATGGACCAAGCATAGCCTGTATACAGCAGGTAAAATAAATATTGAAAACATCACCAAATTTCTAAGTAAATATTTTTCTAAAAGTGCTCTTGACATGAAATTCTCACCAGATGTCGATAACAACTCATCCAATCCACAAACGCAAAGAAATGCAACCATAAATGTAAATAATTATGTAGAAAAGTAAAAAATGACACAGGGAAAAAGTATTGAACACGCTTACTGAAATCTATTTAATACTTCCTGCAAAAGCCTTGTTGGTGATGACGGCTTCTTGACGCCTCCTGTATGGAGGAAACTAGTCGCATGCATTTCTCGGGTGTCATTTTGGTCCATTCATCAAGTCTGTGGGCCTCTTCAATGAACTATGAGATTAGTTCAGTGTTTCACAGGCTTGTCTAAATGTTGTTCAGCTAATTTAATTTAGGGACATCTATGGCTTGATGTCTTTGCATTAGTGGAATCAATGGATTTTTAAACAACATTTGGTGAGAATTTGACGTCAGTGTCACCTTTAGAAATATATTTAATTAGAAAATTAGTGATGTGTTCAATAATTATTTTACCCGCTGTATAAAAGATGGACATAGCCACCATGAAATCCCCTAATGATTTGTGGATTCTGGTTTTAGCCACTGCTGTTTTTTGTTTTTTGTTTTTTTTTGTTTTGTTTGTTTGTTTGTTTGTTTGTTTTTTTTGGGGGGGGGGGGGGTAGATGTGAATG
>VURO01018338.1:30707-44852 GCA_015108175.1 Pelvicachromis taeniatus
TTTTTTTCTTTTTTTTTTTTTTTTTTTTTTTTTTTTTTTTTTTTTTTTTTTTTTTTTTTTTTTTGTTTTTTTTGGGGGGGGGGGGGTTAAAGAGAACATGATAGTTTTTTTTTTATTCAAGGACGGCTGATCAGCTAATGCCCGTACCAGAGCCAGTATAAAACATGGATGTGGCTTCAGAAGTGCCGTATACTATATTCTATATGAAGACCAACAGATGATGATAGCTTTGATTTCAAAAACATTTCTGGTCCTATATAACTCTAGGGGACAACAGTTTTCTTTCTTGACATTTGTAAAGTGTTTCCTGCCATGTTTGTGGGCTCAGTCACTCATTTTCAGTTATACTGACTAAGTCTACTTTAAAAATCTTGGCCATGTTTCAAAATTAAGGGTCATCTGTTTGCCTGAAACGGCACGCTCGTTGGCTAATGCCCTTTCAATCACAAGATTTTAATGAGCGTGCGGCTTCACAGTCAGACCTGCCCCTCCTCGTCACATCCAATTATTTGCAATAAAGCCAACACATTATTGGAGTCATAGTTTGAATGGAAGTGACGAACTTGCATCGGACTGTGAAAAGTGTGGCACAACCCATAAATGGGGACAGTTTGACCGTTGAGACTCAACACAATCAATTTTTGTTTTTTGTTCCCCCAAACAGAGAACTTTTGCCATGCTAGCCATCATAAAGAATGCAGGTTTAACACACTCCAACACTGGCTTCACTTTTTAGGACAAGTTCATCTTTTCACATACATTCCATGTAGCCAACAGATCAACAGTTCAATAGTGCACAAAAACAATATCTGCAACTTTTATGTAAATATGAAGAAGTATTAGCTACTTTCAGCTGTTCCCTTGTCACAAGGAGTTACCACAGTAGCTCCACACATTTGATCAGGCAGTTTTACACCTTTCCTGATGTAACCGCAAAGATGATTGGTGTCTTCAGCTGGAATAGAAGCAGTGACCTTTCATTTGCCAAGCGAATATGTAATCCACCACACTACGGAGCCACTCTAATGTTAGTGTAAACACTTTGAAAATTAGACCTGAGAGTAAACACGTTTTTTCTGGTCACAGTCTCTACCTTCTGTTTTGACTGCACTGTATGCAAAGCTGCTACGCTCAATGGAGCAGCTCCATATGATCATGTGATGTCTTTGATGGTGCTAACATAAATAGAGCCAACATACAGGTGGCTACTTTTCTTCAGTAAATTGAATTTGAAAAAACATAAGTTGAGAAGAACCTGAGGAGAAATTCATGAAATGTATAGTAGTGAATTCTTTCATTTTCATCCTTGTGGGCTCTATAAAATGTTCCCAAGGGACACCACTGGCCTGAAGACTGCACTCTGTGAACTCTCAGTATAGTGGCCTCATATGCTCACTTTAAAAGAGCTGCACCTCCAGTCTTGGTTGATCCCAAAGAGGATGTGGCTTACATGATGGACAGATTAACTTCCTCCGGCTTTTAGGGATCACATTACCTGAGATGAGCTTAGAGGCTCTCTGAAATAAAAAGGCCATAAAGGTAATGTAAGTCCCTCAAAATGCAGCTCCACATCCTTTCAGAAAGCATGCTCTTAGAATGCACGCAGAGTAAACATACATATATGAAGAGGCTGGAAAGGAAATGGATAAAGAGCATTATGAGCGGGTCAATATGGATCCGCCTGCCTTCTGCAATATTTTCAGAAAGTTTCACATGTTGGTCTTTCATAAAACTTCACAAATCCTAATTGATTAATTTACAAATATTCAGTGGTGAGAGACAGACGTGATTAACTGGCAGGCACAGCGCGGGTCATCTTCAGACGACACCGACGCAGTGGCAGCTGTGACTCAGAGATGTGGGCTCCTCAACAGCGACAGGCTGCGAATGCCACCTGGACGAGAAGCTAAAATAAACACAATTTGTAGTGTCGCTGGTGTGCAGCGGGAACATTATTCTTCGGCAACACTGTGAGAGTGTTTGAACAGACTATTCAACTGCACAAACAGACAAATAGAAATTAGAGTTAGCATGAGCCCCTCTCTTTCCTGAGCTAAATGTATTTTTCTTTCTGCCCGATGAAAGCTACTGGCCTTTTGCCGAAAAAACTCTTGCAAATGACACTCGATACTTGCTTTCATGTTTACTTCAATAAGCATCCTGCTTTTGTTGCTGAGCCATTAGCTATAGCATGCTTTCAAAATGTTTACAGCAGGATGATACCCCTTGTGGAAAGATGGGAACCTTCTTTTTATAAACCAAATCTGATAAATAACTGAGATCTTGGTTTTTTGGTTGTTTTTACTGTTATCATGTAGATCTTTGCATAAAACCCCACTCACATTTCATTTAACATTATAAAGTGGGCAAAAGCACAGTCAAGTTTCTTAATATTTTTTTTAAATAAATGATCGGCTTCATAGCACTAGTGTAAGTACAGCAGATCCCCTTCCACTGATTAATATGGTGTGATTTACTGTACACGGATCTATGCTTCTGCAGCCTTTTAAACACTCATCTTCTGAGCACCTTTTGAGTGCAAATCTTGAATAGGAATGTGTGGGAACACTTCACCGGCTCTGTATTCCTGTCATGAAACAGCATTTTTGCTATTTGCAGCATTTTGCAACAATTTCGTAACGTATATTTAGGGGAGAATAAAAAACATTATTTACATGATTGAAAGAGACGTTCGGTCTCTCGTAGAGACTTCAGGTATTGAACTGCATTTAAGAAATAAATTAATTTCTTATCCAGATCAATACATATATGTATTGTTTTATAGCTATTAACAGCACAACAAATGTGTGGAGTGCCCAGTAAAAGGTTTGGATCCTGAAGAGCTCAGGTCCTTAAAAAAATCCACAGTACTTAACATTGCTTTTTCAGAGTGAGGCATCGTGAAGCTTTTTGTTTGTAATGTTTTAAAAACATAAAACTCATGGATTTTCATGCTCTGCATCTCTGACTGATGTAGAGATCTCACTCTTTCACACATCCCTGAACTTCCTAACTTCCCAATACTGCGGTCTGTTTCTGTTTCTTTTTGTTTCTTCATATCTCTCACAGAGACAGACCTCAAGGTCTAACTGACCAACAACGTTATTATGTACACTTTGCCTTGAATGCCCTTTTTGCCTTCAGAATCACTTTAATTCTTCGTGGGCTAGATTTAAACAAAGTCCTGGAAACATTGCTCTGAGGTTTTGATCCATACTGACATGACGGCTTCACACAGCTACTATTTGTCCGCTGCACATCCATGATGTGAATTTCCCGTTCTAGCAGAACCCAAAGGTGCACTGTTGGATTGTGATCTGGTGACTGTGGAGGCCATTTGAGTACAGTGAATTATCGTCGTGTTCAAGAAACCAGTTTGAGATGATCTGAGCTTTGTGAAAGTGCGGGGTTATCTTCGCTTGAAGCAGCCAATACCCATCAGACGATGGGTACACTGTGGACACCACGAGAAGTAGCCTGAACTCGTGATACAAAGCAGGAGAGATACACCTTTTCATGTTGTTTATGCCAAATTTGGGACCTGCCAACTAAATTTCACAGCATAGATCACGGCTTGCTGGATTAGGCAACATTTCTCCTGTCTTATATTAATCAGTGTTAGTGATCCTGTGTGAACTGTAGCCTTAATTTCTTGTTCATAGCTGACAGGAGTAGCACCCGGTGTGGTCTTCTGCTGATGTAGCCTACCTGCCTTCAAGTTTGATGGGTTTTGTATTCAGATATGCTTTTCTGCTTACTTTGGTTGTAATGAGTCACTGTTGAGTTGAGTTACTGTTGCCTTCCTATCAGCTTGAAGTAATCTGGCCATTTTCCTTTGACTTCTGACAGCAACACAATATTTGCCCGGAGAAGTGACTGAGTATTTTGTCTTTTTGGGATCATTCTCTGTAAACCATGAAAATGGTTGTGTAGGAAAATCTGCAGTTGCTAAAAAGCTCAAGCCATCCTGTCTGGCACCTGCCACATTCAGACTCACCTAAATGACCTTTCTTCCCTCAGTTTAAACTTGAGAAGGTCTTGACTATGTATTCATGGTTAAATGCACTGAATTGCTGTGAAATAGCTGAATAGTTTATATTTCTAAAATCTTAGTAGTTTTCTGTCTTGGACTCTTTTAGAAAAAAAATACACTCAAATATTATTTTATGATGTACACGCAGCTAAAACATTCTCATATATAACTGTCTTAAAAGACTTCTGTTAGACATCCTTGCATTTGCTTTTTGCAGCTTTGGATGTTTGCTTTTTTGTTAAATGTGTGATCATTTCAACTCAGTGGGGCTCTAACAGTTTCTTAAATGAACTCACGACTACACTACAATACTTGCAGACTACTGCGCTGTATGGTGTAAAAACTGCAGTGTAAGATAATAAGAAATGCTTCTGTAGTACTGTAGTAGATGTATAGAGCAGTATAACAGAGAAAACATGCACTGAAGAACAATGCTAGAGCAGATGTTACATTCTACTTTTGAATTTGGCTGCAAGACTTTGCTCCGAGGCAGATGGGATTGGCTCCAGCTGCCCTACCACCCTGAACAAGAGAAGTGGAAGAAAATGGATGGATGTACTATAAAGCCTGACTTCATAGCACAGAAAGACTCTCAGGTCAGACTCTTAGCACAATGTTTGAAACACGAGACAGCTGTCTACATACTTTTGTCCATGTATTATTTGAAGCTATTCAAAACTTATCAGACAAAAAAAATATTAGTCTCTAAACTATCATTTATAATTCATTTGTAATTCTGTCAGACTAGTTGTAAAATGTTCCTTTTAATCCTGATGTTCAACTAAAAAACTATATTGTTAACAGTCAGTGAAACTTATGTAAAGATATAAACTATGGCCTGAAAACTGACATGTCCTAAAAACCTTTTATACTTAGAACAGACAGAGAAGGCGCAGACTGGATATAAATGGAGACAGCTACGTTACAGTTTACAGGTCTGTAGATACATCAGTAGCTGCTGCAGCCTGATTGGCTGACACCTGTTGATTTGGACAACATGTGCGCCTTTTTTCCCAGTTGGAATGACACAGCCACTCTGACATGTGGCAGTTAAAGGGCTGAACTCACCCTGGCTGCTCTAGATGAGTACGGGTCGTCAAACAGCGCCCAGATCTTTGGCTGCCAAACTTCGCGGCAGCCTCTCGACCTGTCGGGGACGTCTTCGATGCCGAACCTCCTCGGCATCTCTCTCTCGTCGTCGGTGTCTTCTGGGTCGGGCGGTTCAAATATCTCCAGGGCCTCCTCCGCGTCCCGGTGCTGCCGGTAGGTCATCCAGCAGCATGGCTCCACGTCAGTCTCGTCTATCCCCCAAAACGCCAGCTCTTCCTCGAATAGAGGCCCGCAGACGTCAGCCGGGCAGTGCAGTTTGCCGGTCCGGTAATAGTTGAGCACGTACGCAAAGATGCCAGGGTGTCTGTCGAAGAAGAACTCGGTGGCACTCGGGGACGCAATGTCTGAGTCGGAGCTGACCTGCGACTCCGAGTCTGCTAGCCATGCCAGGCGCGTCCCCGGCAGGGTCCTGAGGGTGCTCTTGTAGGTCTCGTGTCGAGTGCCGCCCACGTTAATAATAATTTTATCCGAGTCTTCCCCTCTGGCCATGTCCTCCTTCAGACATGATTTAGATGGAGGTTTGTTGCCTGACTTGCGTCCTCGGTAAGACGAAACACAAACCGAGCTTATCATCTCGGCAAAAATAAATAAAAATCAGAAAATTAAAGCAAAGTGAGCCTTCATTTCACACCCATGTGGCTCGTTTATCAATGATAACATTTAATAATATGGTGTTGGTTAAGGTGCATAGTAATGGCAAAGCGCGATGAAAACCACCTGTAACAAAACTCAGTCTGGAGGCTGAAAAAAACAAAACGCAGGTGGTGGAGCTCGATCTGTGTTTGGAAACGTTTCAGTCGAATAGATTGGACAACGTGTTTTGAGTTGTTGCCTCCAGGTGATATACTTAATTTTTGTCCACGGGCGCAAAGATGTTGGACTTATTTCCCGTCCACGAAGACATATTATTGCCAGGGAAAAAAGGATATTGGCTTTTACGCACGGTATTTTCTTATAGTCGAAAACGCTGACTCAGAAAATATGTGACGATCATATCCTCTGTTTTAAAAAACAAAAAATATCATCCAAATTCTGCAGCGCCTAAATCAAATCCACAACTAATCTTGGCAACTTTTCTCGTCCCTTATCGTGATTTGGAAGTCAGAGATCGATCCACCGGTACAGTCCATCTAATCACGCAGTGAAAGATTTGACTGATTCTTCCTCCTCAGATTTGCTTGTCCCGCGTGCCAGATGTGCGGTTGTTTTCCAGCTGAGATCTGTTGCTTCTCCACAAGTACCCTATATCTTCCCCTAGCGACACAGCCCGGTTGGATGGTGCGCTCAACTGGCTCAGCAGTTTAACCCTTTGGGCGCTGAAGCCTGGCGCATTATCGAACCACTCCCTCTAATTAGACTGAGAGGGTGGACTGGTGGTGAGGCGTGCATCTTTGTGTTTGTGCGTGAGAATGAAACTCGGTTTAATTAAGCCTGTTTACGCTTTGCAGCCTTTATTGTACATATTCAGCCCCGAGTCATCATGGGAACAACTGACCTCTGCTTTGTCACCAGCACCTGTAATTGCGTAGCGTCACATTAAGGAAGAGTACCAAGGGTACAAAACGCAAACAGCAGTGAGGAGAATAAATAGAGTATTGTGTACTGTAACGCAGGCTACTTTTATTGCATGGCTTTACTGCATACATGCTGGAGTTTATATTAAAGGAATTACAAGATAACTAACTTAAATTGAGTTAATAAGATTGATCAACAAATACCCACAAACATCCAGAAGACTTGGGTGGGATTTTTATCAGGAATAGCTAAAGGTGGTAATGATTCAAATTATATTTATTTTTTCGGTTGTCATTGTTCCGGAGTAGAGTGGTCCAACAGGTAGTCCTTATGGCTCCAGTGGTTTTAGTAAACTAACGTCCTGATGTCGCCACCTAGAGGATCATTCCGTGAACAACACGTTTAAATGAGTTCCTCAGTTTTCAGTGAGTGTGATTTGGGTGCAGACGTACCCAAAAAGTACTAATATTAGACAGAGTTGACAACACTTGCAGTATACAATAACGTCTGTTAACAGCTAAAGACGGTTAGCACAGCTCTATGAGGGAAACATTTGTGTAAACCCAGAGGTGGGTAGTAACCAATTACATTTACTCAGTTACATTTACTTGAGTAATTTTTTGAAAAAAAAAAACTTTTAGGAGTAGTTTTACTACACTGTACTTTTTACTTGAGTAATATTATTATGAAGTATTTCTACTCTTACTTGACTAAAAAAATGCTACTCTACTCGGTGTGAGTAATTTCAGCGAATGAATATTAAACACGTTTGAACCAAAAGGTGGTATTCCCAAACATTAGAACAACTCTAAAACAACAAACCTATCTGCTGAGACTGCTGTGCCATTTGGAGAAGTTTAATAATGATTTGGAAAAGTGTTTCTTCTGCTTTAGATTTATTATTACGTAATCATGTTATTTATATGTAGTATTTATGCTTTTGCTTTTCAGTCTTTACCAATTTTGCACTAAACTTTATATTTTTGTCTATCTGATTATCTCATTTTTAAACAATAAATCAGATATTATGATCAGCTACTCAAGTATTCTTTTTTCCTAAACACTTTCTTAGTAGCCATTTCTCGGATGGCTACTTTTTGCTTTTACTTAAAACTATGTTGAGGTAGTGCTACTTGAGTACAATTTTTTGGCTACTCTACCCACCTTTGTGTAAATCTCTTCAGAGAGAGCTGCAGAAATCTGCTAAAAGTCTAGGGCCAAATATTAAAACTGAAATTATAACCAAATCTGGAGGCGCTAGAAAGACATAAACTTGATATATCTCTGCAGCCTGCCTCTCTGAGACATTAGCCACTATCAAAGTGTGATAAACTGGTTGTGTTCATTGCATTTTGGGTAACGCAGGCAAGAAAAGCATGTGTGGACTAAAACAAAAAAAAATGTTCCTCACAAGTCTGTCCTAGAATGCCTCCATCCTATATATTACTTTTTAAGTACAGCTTGAATAGGGAAACTAAATATGAAACATTGTCTGAATAAGGTTTGTCAACACTCTTTATTAAAAATAATTATTGACTACCTTTATGAATTCCCTGCCCAGGTTCACCATTATCAAGCATTAAAGTCTGAATTTGTTATCAGACACTCTTTTAGTTCTCTCAGTGGTACATGGTTTTAAAGCGAGGTCATTCCCTCAAAATAATAAACACTTCTGATCATGTGCATCTGTGAAAAAGGCACTTGTTTATTTTTTGTTATTCTTTTATTCCATGTTGAAAAAAATATTTATCACACAAAATAATGAAGAGAGTTGTACTTTTATAGAGTTTATTGTAGAAAGGGAAACAACATTGAAATCATTTATTTTTACTAAACCACAGTCATAAATTTTCCCATGAATGTGAAATGCTAAGGTCGATAGCTTTAGTCCACTTCCTCAATAGTGGGGCCCTGGGAGGTTCCTCCTGCCTGGCTGCCGCAGCTTCCTGACGGTGTTGCTCCCTGGTACAACTTTGTCACAATCGGTCTGCACACCTTCTCGAGTTCATTCTGCTGGTGCTCATACTCATCTTTCTCTGCCAGCTGGTTGTTCTCCAGCCAGGAAATCGTCTGGTTGCACTTGTCAATGACCATCTTTTTATCCTCTTCACTAATTTTACCTTTCATACTCTCATCCTCGACACTGCTCTTCATCTGGTAGGCATAGGACTCCAGCGAGTTCTTTGCTGCAATCTTCTCTCTCTGCATGTCATCGTCAGCCTTGTACTTGTCAGCATCTTGCACCATCCGCTCGATCTCTTCTTTGCTGAGACGGCCCTTGTCATTGGTGATGGTGATTTTGTTTTCTTTGCCGGTGCTTTTGTCGGTGGCGGATACGTTTAGAATGCCGTTGGCATCGATGTCGAATGTTACCTCTATCTGTGGAACGCCTCGGGGAGCTGGAGGAATACCTGTGAGGTCAAACTTGCCCAGAAGGTTGTTGTCTTTAGTCATGGCTCTCTCACCTTCATATACCTGAATCAGTACACCTGGCTGGTTATCTGAGTATGTGGAGAAGATCTGAGTCTGCTTTGTGGGGATTGTGGTGTTTCGCTTGATCAGAGGTGTCATAACACCACCTGCAGTTTCAATGCCCAGCGATAGGGGAGCCACATCCAGCAGCAGCAGATCTTGGACATTCTCTGAGGTGTCACCCATGAGGATGGCTGCTTGAACTGCTGCACCATAGGCTACAGCTTCATCTGGGTTAATGCTCTTGTTCAGGTCTTTGCCATTAAAGAAGTCCTGTAAGAGCTTCTGGATTTTGGGAATTCTTGTGGAACCACCAACCAGGACAATTTCATGAATCCTGGATTTATCCATTTTGGCATCCTGCAGGGCTTTCTCAACTGGGTCAAGTGTTCCCCTGAAAAGATCTGAGTTGAGCTCCTCAAAACGTGCCCTTGTGATGGAGGTGTAAAAGTCAATTCCCTCAAAGAGAGAGTCGATCTCAATGCTTGCCTGAGTGCTGGAGGATAAGGTCCTCTTTGCCCTCTCACAAGCTGTACGCAGTCTCCTCACTGCTCTCTTATTCTGGCTAATGTCTTTCTTATGTTTTCTTTTAAATTCCTCTACAAAGTGCTTGACCATTTGGTTGTCAAAGTCCTCCCCACCAAGGTGTGTGTCTCCTGAAGTGGCTTTGACCTCAAAGATGCCATCTTCAATGGTCAAAATAGACACATCAAAGGTGCCTCCACCAAGATCAAAGATCAGCACATGACGTTCTCCTGTTTTGCCTTTATCCAGGCCGTATGCAATGGCTGCTGCTGTGGGCTCATTAATGATCCTCAGAACATTTAGTCCAGAGATCACCCCAGCATCCTTGGTGGCTTGTCTCTGGGAGTCGTTGAAATAAGCTGGCACTGTGATGACTGCGTTTGACACCCTTTGTCCCAGGTAGGCCTCTGCTATCTCCTTCATTTTAACCAGGACCATGGAGGAAATTTCCTCAGGATAGAATGCCTTGGTCTCTCCTTTGTATTCCACCTGGACTTTGGGCTTTCCATTATCGTCAATCACCTTGAAAGGCCAGAGCTTCATGTCAGACTGTACAACTGGGTCATTAAACTTTCTTCCAATTAGCCGTTTGGCATCAAAGATTGTGTTGTTGGGATTCATTGCAACTTGGTTCTTGGCAGCATCTCCAATGAGCCTTTCTGTGTCAGTAAAAGCCACATAGCTTGGAGTGGTTCTATTGCCCTGATCGTTGGCAATGATCTCAACTTTGCCATGCTGGAAAACCCCAACACAGGAATAGGTGGTGCCCAGATCAATGCCAATGGATACTCCCTTTGGTGCAGACATCTTGCTGGTTTCTTTTAAGTTCCTAGATAGATTTAGAAGACATTGCATTTAAATGGATAAAGTACTATTTCTGATCGTTTTCAGTATTAATAATATGTTTATTCCAATAATACTAACATAAAGTTTGAGCACTTGTCGTACCTAAGAGTCGGCACGCTGTCAGTGTAATCGTTAAAGCTAATCGCTAGGTAGCAATTTTACAGTGGTGAGGGCTAGAATTCACAAGGATCTAAATGCCTCACTTAAAAAATAAGTGAACTTTAGATCAATATCTTTTTACTTATATGTAGCTTAATTTTAATATTGTAAATAAATAAACATTCAGACTAGGAGTTTGTGACTATCCTTCATGAGTAAAGACTTAACGTGTTGCAACAGTTATACTTGATATTTTCTTTTTCTTTTAGGAAAAGAGTGAATTAGAGTAAGACACCCACACAAAGAAGTCTTCACTGTCTCTACAGTCTAAACTTTATCTGATCAGTGTTGCTACTTACTTTCAGTGGTGGGCTCTCTGGTGCTCAGAAGTTCAGAAGGATGTCCGATGTTTCCTTCGTGTCAGCTTTTGCCTCTGTGTGTTTCTTCTGGAGTTCATACCTAGACTGGCTGGGACTCCTTGCTTATATAGTTACAACCAGGTTTCCAGAATGCTCCCGCCCCCTCCTCCTCAATGACTGAAGTGTTAATATTAGAAACTAATGCAGCTGGCCCGGTGCTCGAGGGCTGGTGAATATTCCAGAGTGAGACGGCAATCTGACGCTCAGGCAGCAGGGCCGACTCAGAGGGAATACAATGTGGAGAATGTGGCAGTACGGCACATTTAGGAATTGTCATGTGTTATCTGGAACTGAGCACCCATGAATGTCAGCTTTATCCCCAAAACAATCCAAAATATTTACCTACTGAGCCAGGGACTCACAAAAGGCCTCTCCTTCATTCTCTGGTTTCAGTTTGTCATGGTAAAAAGACTCGCTTTATTGCTGATTTAATGCAATCGTTTACATACATAGTATACATTTATGTCATATTGATCACATGAAATATTAAAGTGATCTTGTTGGATCAAATTAAGAAGACTTAAGACGACTACAATCCTATGTCTGACATAAAGTCATATATATATATATATATATATATATAGACATAGACACAGCTCATACATTATAGTTATAATTACATCCAGAAGAAGTGGAAGGAAGACAGTTAATGTACTTCTAATAAATGCCGTTTTACAAAAAGGAATGGTTCATATAATTAAGCCCAGCGCAAATATTATGTTGTTATAAATCATTTAAAAGGCACATTCATATCATGGCCTCAAAGGTACTATCCAGTCAGAAAAACTCTTCAGTGAGGCATCTGGAATTCGAGTGAGCAAATGGAAACTTGGTATGAAATGAGGGAAGATAAAGCAGTCAGAAAGTGTTTTACCGTCTCTCCCTAAGCCTTCTCCAACTTCCTTTTTAGGAGAGGCTACAGCTACTCCACACCCAGACATGAAACAACATCTTAATCTGTCATTAGCAAAACAAATTACTCGATCACAAAATGCTTTATAATCATCTGAATAAACAAGATTTCATCATTTTGTTTATGTAACAAGCAACAGTTCATTACGGCACTGCTATAATAAAAAGGATGACTGGATGTTACCTTTTAGGGCATGTATGCAGATACCATTGAAACTGATTATTTGACATATATATATAAAAACAAGCGTTTCCGAAATAATCTAAGTTGTAACACAGAGTTTGTTTTGGCTCAGCCTAAACTCTGGCTCATGGAATGTACCCAGCAAATCTTAATGTCACTGACAGACAAAATCAAAAAGGTATCTTCTGTTTCATTCTTACGGCCATCATTTGGCACTGTGCGTGAATGGGGTAAACAAACAAATCAACAACTCTGTGATCTAGTAACATAATCTGAAGCAACTAAATACGTGCACATACATCAAAGCATGCAAGTAGGCTTTTGTTTAAACATCCGACAAGACATGTAAAATGTTATTTGGTTATATGTTTTCTACATGACTTTACTCTTACTTTTTTAGCATTTAACTCTACTTCTGAGACGCTTTTAATAAGTTACATTCAGCATAAGTAAAATAATTCCTTCGTTCTGTAGCTCTTTAGAAAATAAAATGGATATCTCTGTTTGTTGCAGGGTAACTGTGCGTTGAGGATCAGGCATTCTCATTAATACCTGTGAAGAAAAAAACAAAACCAAAAAACAGTTTAATTAAATACCCGTTTATAAAGTGAAAATATGGACTGGTGCGTGATAATAGATAGAAGCGGAAAAAGGCAGGAGCACCTACCGGTAATAATTAGGTTTGAAAGGGCCATTCTTGTTGAGGCCCATGTATTTGGCCTGCTCGTCAGTCAGCTCTGTCAGGTGGGCATCAAAGTTGGGTAGGTGCAAACTGGCCACATACTCGTCTGGGGGAAAGAGACAGAACGTGTGTAATGGGAGCTTTTTAGTGAAGCCACAGGGTGGCAACAATGTGCAGCCTTTCAGAGAAGTAGTAAAAACGAATTAGACTGCACAACTATAGTCATCCATCCTTACTGCTTATCATTTCTAGACCAAAGGGAAGTAGCACAGTTTCAGTTCAAGCAAGGCTGATTCTTACCCATTTTCTTGGGAAGGAGATACACATCCTGTTTGTAACGTCCTTCTGGAGCATTAAACAACTCAATCAGTGCCAGGGCCTACAAAAGCAGAGCACACAGTGTTTGCATGACTCACAATCTGGGAAACTATGTGCCTGCAGACTGCAGGTAGTTTAGTAAGAAGGGACACTGTCATTTACTCGCCCAAGAAGTTACTGTCACTGGCTCTAAAGGAAGGGTAGAAATTACTAACCTGAGTTGTTGCAGTGATAGACAACACAAATGTCGGCACTGTGGAGCAGCTCAGATTTAAAAGGCGACCCTAGAACAAAAAATAATAATAATAATACAAGATGTCTGACAAAACATAAAATAGCTTGTGTTTAGTGCTGAATAAAGTGCTGTTTCAATCTAGTTATGAGTGATGTAAACACAAATTTTGAGAATTTAGAGGACACAGCTTTGTGAAGACTATTAAAGAAAACTACCTCTGCCAGCAGGACAACCCGCTTTCCATCAGGCCAGATGATGTGGTCGACCTGAGAGCGAACCCTCTCCCAGGTCAGCTCGGGGCTGCGCAAACTTGCCTGAGGACAAAAGACGTAAACACCATTGTGCTAACATTTCCATGTGGGCATTCCATGTGGCTATGTTACCATGTAAACAAAGAATAGTGGAACTCCTTGCATTAGAAATGTCTTCCAATGAGTTCACAGAAATTGAGAAGTACAGTCAGGTCCATAAGTATTCATACAACCACACAATTTTTGTAGCTTTACCTCTGTACACCTCTACACTCTGTATCACAGTAGATCTTAAGAGTAAAAAAAGAGAGAATCAAGATGTAAACAAAATGGAGACTTTAAGCTTTAATTTAAGAGCTTTAACAAAAGTATTACAGGATCAAAAGGAATTGGAGTACTGGCTGACAAGCAATTTCATGGTCATGTGAGGACTGTTCCCTTTTTATTCCCCAATAAATTAAAACAAGTTAATTTCAGGTATTGAACTTGTATTGGTTATCTTTTCATGCTCTTGATATGAGGTCCAAAGAAATGTTGAAAAAGG
>VURO01018339.1:0-10826 GCA_015108175.1 Pelvicachromis taeniatus
TTTATTCTCCTAACGTACTGTGTGTGTGTGTGTGTGTGTGTGTGTGTGTGTGTGTGTGTGTGTGTGTGTGTGTGTGTGTGTGTGTGTGTGTGTGTGTGTGTGTGTGTGTGTGTGTGTGTGTGTGTGTGTGTGTGTGTTCCAGTTTCTTGGCCAGTGACATTGCAGAATTCAGACTGGAGCAGCTGGGCATCAGATCATAACCCGCTGTACGTTCTGGGCCACAGTCACCATATATCTGTGACCCTCTACAGATAGTGCTTCATTCTAGATATACATAAACTAGAAATTTAAATTGTGCGGAGAGCAACAACCAAAAACACTGCATGCAGTAATGATTTATGCCTTTCTGCCAGCGCTGTGTATATTCTTCGGTTTGAGCCTCTCGTTAGCGGGGCCTCTTGACAGCACAAAGACAATTCCCGGAAGCAGGACTGTGGCGGTGTTGCTCTGCAGCCTGATGTGCGTTTAAATCACAGACACAGTGATTTAACAGCAGGCCTGTTGAAAACATCCTAAGCAGCCAATGGGAATCCAGGGTGTGTCTAAGGCAGGAAATGCTCAATTCTAGCACAAGTTTAAAAATCCACCCCCTCTCACCCCCTTTTTTCCCCCTTAAAACAGAGCTCTGTCATTCTTTTAGAGAAGCAGAAGCCTTACTGATATGCTGAATGAGTAAAAGCAGCGGGCATATATAATAATTAATTCTTCTCAGCTGCTAGTTTCAGAGTCCTTGTGTCATGCATGCTGGCTCAGTGTCACTTCATGTAGCTACACTTGGAGAAGGAAGGCTGTCGTCGTTATCAGTAGCCTCCGTTTTCCTGTCAAATACCTGTGTGGATGTACAGCATGTGTGAGATATATATATGACATTTTGTAGCAGTTATTTTGATGTGCAGGAGATCAGAACACGTTCTTGGAAAATAGCCCCAATGTTACCAAGTTTTAAAGAGTCAATAAAACCACTGCTCGTCATACTTCATGTCTGCCTGTAGGGGGAAGCAGAGCTAAACAACTGTGTGTTGTGGAATTTGGATCAAATCGACTAATTAAATACACGTTAGACTCATTTCTCTGACTTCTTCTGAAGAAAAAGAGCGATCTCAAGAACATTAATGTCATGTTTCAGTCATGCGAGGACATAAAAGAGGAGATCTAAATCACAACAGATAAGCAATCAGGTGGTTTCCTGTTCTATGTAGCTTGGTTTCTCAGTAGATCCAATGTGGTGTGATAACAGTTCATTATGAATAAAGTCCAAATACCGAGTCGTGTTTACCGCTGTGTAGCATCTTTTTGGGAGAGGAATAAGTCTCATTCTCGTCTCATACAATATTCTAGCTGCTCAGTCCTGATCCTAATATTTTTCACATAATCATGAAATGTCTCAGTTTGAACATCTGATATGTTTTCTATGTTCTATTGTGCATAAAATCAATGTTTGTGAGATTTGCAAATGATTGCATTCTGTTTTAATTATATTTTATACAGCATCCCAACATTTTGGTGCCATAAGGTTGTATGGCATGGCTAAAACAAATGCTCATAGTTGTGCAAAAAGCTCATTAATTTGCAAGTGAAAGATTTAGGTTTACGATAAAGAGGGTAACAGGACACGTCTATATCCTGCAGCTGTTCAGTTACATACAAACAAACACGTTTCACTATTATATTTCTGAGCTTAATATGAACCCACAGAACTAGGTACAGCTTCAACACTAGATTTCCTTCCCTTAAGATGATTAAATTTAACAGCAATTTTTGACACATTTCTAGAGCTCATCCACTATAAACTCACACCCGCCTCCCCTCTCCTGTGTGTGTGTGTCCTTTCTGGTGGTAGACTAGCAGACAGCACATGCCAGACTGAGTGTGTAGTGTACTGACCTGAAGGTCCGCACCAGGTTGTTCAGGTCGGTGGTGATGTCACTCATGGTGAGATGCAGTGGACCTACAATGTTTCTGAGGCTGCACAGCACAACCACAAAACAAGATAAGAGAGCAAAGAATTAAGATTAACTGATCACAAAAATCATGATTATGTGCAACCGTTCCAAACTGTGCAGCAGCTGTTGAGCTTCAAAGCTGTTGAGCAGACAAACCAGGAAAAGAAATGACTAAGGTTCTGTGTGCCACATCCAACAAATAAAGGAGAAACAGACACGCACCAGCTGGAGAGTTTCTCCACTGTGATTCGTTTCTGGATGCAGTTCTGAGCATGAGAATCAACGAGCGGTAGGACCGAATCCTTGATGCCTTCCTGGACTGTCACCTGGTGTGGGGAGGGTTCAAAAAACAAAACTCACTCTGTGAGCTCACCTAATTTAAAATCAAACTCGTGGTCTTTGCTTCTTTTAACATGCATTCACCTGCTTTCTATTCGGCTCCTTTTCCTCGTCAGGCAGAATCCACGTGCCCTTATAAAACTCCCTGACCCGGAGCTCTAGCTGCTGAGTCTCCCTTCGCAGCGTGTCATAGTTTGGAGCTACAGCTGACGGCCTCTTTCTGTCCTCGCTGTTGTCGGCTGTCACCTCGTCCTCAAGATCATCTTCATCCAACTCCTCCACCTCCTCTTTTCCTTCTTCTTCCCTTACCTCGGCATAGGGAGAACCCAGGGAGTGTTCGGAGCCGTACAGGAACGTTAACGTCTCATCGGTGCACCACTGCTTCAATGTGTTTTTCAGGCACTCAAGCAGATTGATCCGTACAGTGTCAAGGTTGGCTTCGGCGTGGTTCTTCAGGATATCTCGCAGCCCCGCCGCCCCCCTCTTGCTCATACCCACCTGGGTGATATTGAGTCCTGGCTGTCCATGGCTGCTCTGATTAGTGACAGGAATTTGTTTGCTTTCTGTTGGAGGGTTTGAGTGAGGAGCGCTGTGAGTTACCGTCTCCGATAAACTGCACACGCTCATCTTAGCTGTAGTCTCTTCCACGCCAGAGAGCTCAGCGAACTCTCTCTTGCGCGGCGCCGCCTGGTCAGTATGTGTTGTCTGCAGCTCTTTCGGTTCGTCAGCATCAGTAACTTCAGTTTTACGCACGTCTGCCTCTTTTCTTTCCTCGTCTTCTATCATACTTCTCTGTTCCTCTGTATTCTGACTCTGAGGAAGTCCAGTCTTTTCTTCAGTCCCTTCTTTGGTGTTTATCTTTCTTGTTTCAGACTTCCTTTGTTGCACTTTCTCGTCCTCATCTGAGCGTTTGGGCAGGTCACCCCAGTGCACCCGGGGTCTCTGCTGCTGGGAGACCACGCTGGAGACGAAGTCCTGCTCATGTTCGCCATCACTGAGGCTGCCTCCAGCAGGATGATCCCGAGAGCTGTTAAGATCTTCGTGCTGAGCAGCCACAGGGTTTTCGATATCCTCCTCTTTTAGACACCTCTCAGACAGCATCACCTCCTCGCCAGAGCTCCCACTGAATGCACACATGTAACCCTGGATCAGTCTTTTTATTAATAAGACTAAATATGGAATACTAAACACTGAAAATTAGTACGCACCGTTCTCCTTGCTTCAACAACTTAATTTCAGGAGGACTGAGAAAGAGAGAAAAGGAGCACAAACGTTATACAGAACATCACTACATTCAACAATTAGATTAATCAGGTGATTTAGGACAGAGGTGAGAAGCAGCACACACACACCTCTCATGTTGCCGAACCCAAAGAGGCGTCTTCGGTATTTGTAGCTCAAACGTTTTGGAGGCTTTGTAGCAGAAATTACTGCAAAAGCACTAAAGACAAAAGAAGCAAAGACCAAATTGTGTCTTTAAGCACATTCTGGCAAGTGTAAAAAACAAAAACAAAAAAAAAGATTCATGTAGAAAGACTCACCTTGCGCTCTGTGATGTCATACACTTTATTGGTCTTAGTAGAAATTTTAAACCGTTGAGCTGGGATCTAGAAAGTGAACAGTAGCATAGACTCAGTCATCAGATGTTTATTATTTGCAATGAAATGCAATATCAGTGGTCTTACCTTGCCCACTTTATTAGGACAGATGGGATAACCGCACAGCTTTGCAATAGATCTCTCCTCTACAGTATCTCTGTAATTAGCTGGGGTGATCATCTTGGCCTGTGAAGTAAAGATAAAAAATAAATAATATAAAAATATAAAATAAAAGAGACAGGTTTAGTATGAGAGAGACTTGGCAGTGATGTAAGAATAACAGGACCAGGGCGTGAGAGAAGTAAGGGAAGACTTCATCTCCTGGTTTGCCTAAAGCTTGGGCCATGTCTAAAGTCATCTGTGACACATACACAGTCCACCAGGAAGTCCTCCGCCACACTGCCGTCCAGAAGCCGCTCCACCACCTTCAGAGCTCTCCTCTCCAGCTCCAACTTCTCCCTCAGCTTCTCCTTCAGCTCCTCTCTCCTGATACAAAGCACACGTGTGAAGAAGTGGTTGTGTTTACTCCACAACCAATAAATATTTGGTAATGATTACTGGTGCAGCTGAAGCGTCCAGTAAATATGTCCTGGGGAGCAAGGGGTTTCTCACCTTCTCGCTTCTTCCTCTGCGGTGAGTGCTTTGACTCGTTTCCCACCTGCCTCACAAACAACAAAAAATGTTGAATATACGAGTTAAATGAATCTCTGCGTGGAGGAGATGTTGTTACTCTACCAATCAACCAACCACCAACGAACAGCTACACAAACCAGTTGTGAGAGCTCTGAAGCCCGTGTAACCCTCCGCAGCGCTGTAAAGACCTCTCTAAAACATAAGAAATAAAAAACAGACTTTTAACGAACCCTTCGTGGAAGTTTTTTTGGAGCCCCCGCTCCTTCGCATCTCCTCCGTCTCCATGCTGTTTCTGTTTTCTACGCTTTCAACTTTGACCTGTGACGTGACTACTTCTACGGCAAGCCCGGGCAGCCAATTTAGCGTTCGCGCCGCGAGCCCGTAGCATACCGTGTGTGTAAGGGTGTGTGTGTGCTTGTTTTTCACCGGGCTGTTTGTGGAAGGGGATCTGAGGTAGGTGTCCACTTCAGCGCGGTCCTGTTTGCGTCCACATTTCCGGCTCTTTCAGTGGTGGTGAATTGGTTTGGCTAGCCACTGTTCGGCTAATTCAGAGCAAGGTTAGCATCCCTGCTGCTCTGCTGTGTTTACAGTCACACAGGCTCAGAGCTTAACACATTTGGACCTGTTTTTGTATACTTAAAGTGTCCCCTTTGTTTTTGAGGACTTCTGCATGAGGACAAAACCCGTATGAAGACAGCAGGGATGGCTCTGGAGCAGCTCAGTGAGGTGGTCCAAAGATGTGTAAGTATTCAGTGCGACTTGTAACCCACGTCCCCTCCTTCACTCTGATATCCACTCCCTAAACAGCATGTCGGCACGGTCACTGGCACTAACTTGGATGCTGGTACCCACTGACAGTGACAGAAAGCACCCACAGATTGAGCTGACCTGACGTGGAGTGGAGTTTGAGTCTCTCACCAGAGCATATTCTAGATCATATTCAATTAAAATTTAAGGAGGTCCAGTGTGAGAACATTTCCAAATCCAAAATATAATCAACATGATTATAATTGTAATAAGTGCAGTTTATTTTGAAGTAGCCAACAGTTATTCAGTGTCTGTATATGGGCAACAACTGGCTGTAAAATAAAGCAAAGAAAGTGTCATTCATCAGTATTTGAAAAATATTTATTATTAATTTCTCTGATGAAAAAAATGTTCTTTTTTGGTTTCAAGTAAAATAAGGTTTGCAATCAAATAATAGCTTTTGAAAAAGTGTTCTCCAAATAAGATGCTTAATTTAAAATAACAAAAAAGTTGTATTTTGAATTTCCCCTCGCTGTTTTTTTCCTAAACTATATTTCACATGTAAAGCTTCTCACTTTTAACCTTCCTTTTCTTTTTATTCAAGGACTTTTTATTGAAAGAGATTTTTGTACAATCACAAACAACAAATTAAACATACAAACAGTGGAAACTCCACCCTCCCATCTGCCAGAATTAAAGGGAAAAAAGAGGGGGGTCAGATTAAGCAGGGTGACAAAAAATGTGACATTTATAGACGTATACATGCATACAATTGTACAGAGGCAGCTATTGTCCATCTTTCCATTTGTCAATAAATGTCAGAAATGGTTGCCAGGTAGTGTAGAAGCTGGATGTAGATCCTTTGAGGGAGCATCTCATCTTTTCCAGTTTAAGATACTGCATAACGTCTGTGAACATGAAGGGGGCGACAATTCTCTCCAATGTAACAACAACACGTTGTCCAGAACATATGTAGATGGGTGGCTTTAGCCTGCTTACATTTATCACAGGTAGGATCCAGATCTGGTCTAAATTTGGACAATTTATTCTTTGACCAGTGTTGTCGATGTACAATTTTAAACAGTATGACGTTGGCAAATTGAAGATGAATAAATCCTTATTATAATTTTCAGCCAGTCTTCCCCTGAGTTTTCAACATTTAAATCTTTTTCCCACTTTCCTTTTAGATGATTAAGAGTAGTTGAGCTGTATTGGATTAGTTTATTATAAATGTTACCAATAATTTGTTTCTGGTCAAATGCAACTTTAAAAATATCACTTGGCAGAGAGACAGGTGGACGAAAGGGGAATCAATCAGTATGTGAGGATACAAAGTTTTAACCCTCCTTCTCTCCCTGACTTAATTCCTCGTGCTTCTGCCTCGTTGTCTCTCCTCTGAGTTGTCTACTTTCACACTTCCTCTGAAAAAAAGGATTTGATTGCCTGAGTAGAGTCACATAGTAGAGTGACAGTCGCTTTGCTTATTGTGCTTCTGTTTGTTGTTTTTCGTGGACATTTTTTGTCTTTTCATTTTACTTTTCTTCATGTCCATTTCATGTTGGTTGTTCTGTGTGTCTCACTGTGGGATGCACGCAAGTTTACAACAACAGCCGCCTCGAGACGCTTTATATTATAAAAGACACTACAGTATTAGACAGAAAACTCCACCAATCTGATAATTCGCTATGAAGTTTGGTGATGGTGGGAAGGAAGAACTCCCTTTTTACACTTTTAACAGGAAAAGACCTCCAGCAGAACAAAGCTCAAGAAGAGTCAGCCATCAGCCAAAATGTCTGTTTTCTCTATTTTTACCCACTTGTTTGTCGCTCTTTGATGCAGCAGGCACTTCCAGACGACAGCTACACCACAGAGGATCACAACATCTTCACGGTTGCTGGGCGGACGTGCATCGAGGAGGGAAACAGCGCGCAGGTCCTCAGTATTGTGCTGGATGAAAAGAATCAGGTAGCATTTCCCAAAGCCAACATCACTCAGTGCTTCACAGGTTTGCCACACACTGAACTGTCTTCATCTGTGCAGGACATGGTGAGATGCATTGGCTGGAACCTGCTGCCTCCGCTGATCCAGGTCCTGCTGAAGAAAGAAGACAAGACTCTTCCTCAGTGTCTGGCCATTTTTAACCACTTGCTGGAGGTCAGTGGCACACACACGTATATACATCTGATCCTCAGCATCCTTCCTAGAGTTACAGGAGTGGATGAATGTTGCATTTTAGTGGTGATCTTTGAGGGGCTTTTTTGCAGACGTGCAGACCCAAAGAGCTGCTGATCGGCCTGTTGGAGCAGCTGGAGCAGGATGATCCTGAAACGATAGCAGAGAGTCTCCATCTGCTCTTGAAGCCTTTACAGAAAGGTAAAGAATCTTTTTAGTCTTTAATGCGACTCTTCTTACTACGTCTTCTTCTTCTCTCTCACAGATATTGCATATTGCTGTTTGGTTGCTTTTTGTTGCCGTTGTTATTGTGACCTATTCTCTGATTCTCGCATCTATCAGTGCTGCTGTGCCTGGGCAGCCGTAAGGCGTCATCCTTGGGCATGACGCTCTCCTCCGTACTGGACCAGATGGCCAAACTGCCTCTCCCTCACACCAAGGAGCAAGAGGAGGACGATGTCTTTTCGTTTTGCCGTTGCTGCACTGGCACGATAGATTTCGTCAGACCTTTTGTTCAAGAAGTCAGGCATAACCTGCTGAATAATGAGATCCAGAGCGAGACCACAAATCGGACTGTGGGCAGGAAGGATAAAGAGGATGAGCTGCGGACAGAACTTCTGAAGTTGTGAGTGAAAAAAATGAGTTTTCCAGCTCAGACTGACATTTGATTGTTCGACATCGTGGCATAGAAAAATGCTGCAGGACTCTTGATGATGTTGAGCCTGACTTTGTTTGTCTCCTCTTCAGCTGTATGAAAAGTCTGAGTCATCCTCTGTTGGAAGTACACCTCAAAGATCCTGACACGCTGGCTCTGTCCCCCCTCAGGACTTTTGCCACTGAGATTTTGGTTAAACCCTTTTTCTAATACATCATCGATTCTTCACGCGCTTGCATATCGTGCTAATTGTGGTTTTCTGTGTCATGCAGAACATCCTTGGTTCTATTGGGGAGTCCCTCGCCGGTCTCGTGCACCAGCCTCTCTTGAAGAGAAAGCAGGTTCCCGGCTTTCTCGAGGAGGAGGTGCGTTACCCTAAAGAGTCTTTGGCCAGCTTGGCTCATCTGGTGTTTGTCCATCACCTGGCTGCAGACACCTTCCCCACTATTTTCAGGTATTTTGAAAACATATTTTTCACTGGGGATGCACAATGTGGGATTATTCATACTTGGGTGTTTCAGTCATTCCACTTTAACAAATATTCAAACATTTCAATAGATTCTTAACGCGCCCAACACTTTTTCTCTCTGCAGTCCTGTGTTCAGTCTTCGATGTAACATCGAGCACGTCTCTCTCCTCCTGTCAAGGTAACATTACATAATAATGTGTGCTATTCTAGAATTTGTTACCATTTTACAAAAGCTGTAAAATATGAATGTGCAAATTATACACACACACACACACACACATATATATATATATATATATGCAGACGCAGCCATAAGTGTCCACTTTAATGTTAACACTCAGTGGGAAACGAGGATCAGCGACCTGTAATCAGTGATATCTGTCTTTTATAGAACTGAGGAGTCCAAGCTTCAGAAAGGACTGGTAAGTGATGTTTTCACTGATTTAGTTATTTATTACATAAATTATAATGAACCTAATCATAAATGCCATTCATGACTTCTGGATTTAATCCCATATCTTTCCATAGAGCTATTTTAACAATACACATGTTTAGAAGCTTATTAAAAGTTTGTTTTTATTATGGTTTGGATGCTCATACTCAACATGGCCAACATTTCAAATAACGAGGTTAGCGTTTGGAGAAGCTTTATGCTCTAAAACTTGAGGTTCCCCACATTTGTTCCTATAATAGCCAATCGGAAGAAAGGATGAGGCTGTAAGGGTCGTTACCTGCCAGTAAAATGGTCACTGTGTTACTTAAATCTTCGTTTGCACATTAAAAGCAGTCATCAGTGTATGATGGATGTGCGTCACACAGGAGCTGTATGAAAAAAGTCTGGTGCGGGTGGAAGACGGCAGTCTGCGTGCAGACCTGCTGGAGATTAAAACCTTCCTCACGGTCCCTCAGGTGAACGCAGCGCTTCATTATAGACCTGTTGGGTCTCATGTTGGGTTTTGTGTGCATCATATCGTGTTATTAATGTCAGCGTTTGATTTCAGAACTTAATCAAAGTCATGACGATATGTCCAAAACATGAACTGGTAAGTTTTTAATGAATTTGTATGTGTTTAAAATGTAATGTCAGATTGTTTGATTTTTAAATTTTCATTCAGCTTTTTTTTTTTTTTTTGACGGTAATTCTTTTTGTCTGCAGAGAACTAAAGGACTGAAGGTTTTCCAGCTGAGCATTGATAAGTTCAACACTGAAGCAAAGTACAGATTCTTCCAGTGAGCTCCACCTTTATTCCCTGAAAATGAGTCAGAAGTATGTGTCTTTGCCACGTCTCACCGCAGTGACCTGTGCTCTTGTTTCAGGTACATGTTGAAGACGAGTAACCACTCAGGAGTTGAAGGCTACGTCATTAAAAATATCAAGAATCAGATAGACCATGCCCTGCAGGTGAAGATGTACATAAAAGGAAAAAATGTGGGATGTGTTTAACATTTCTTGGAGGACCTAAAAAAAAAAATCGTTGTCACTCTGTCTCCAGCCAGGTAACAGTAACATCTGGTTTGAAGGCGTTCAGCTCGTGCCTCTGCTGCGTAAGGTTCTTATTCTTCCAGATGGCCCAGAGACCGACCTCCTGCAGTACCTGGACAGGTGTGTGCACACACACACTAATGCGGGTCACGAGAGTGCGACAGCCAGTCCTGTCACGCACTGTTAAAAAGGGTCATACACACTGTGTTTATAAGAAAGTGTCACATTCAGTTTAATTTTGTTTCTTCCCAAGAAAATGTGAGATGTTTAAAGTTAATTAGACACTTCTGTGCAATCAAGAGGACTTTTTATAAAGTTTTTTTCCTCGATAGGATTAAAAAAAAAAAACATTTTGGTGCTCTTTAAATTGTGCATTAAATATAAACAAAGTAGTATTGCTGTTGAGTTTTTCAAAAAGGCCAGTAAAATATAGACTCACTGGTCCCTTCATTAAGTGTACTTGAGTTGCTGCCCTGTGATTGGCTGATTACATATTTGAATTAATGAGCAGTTGAATCGGTGTGGCTGGTTGAGTGTACGTGTCGCCCTGATCAGAAGTCATTATTTAACAACATCTAGGACTTTATGGATGACTTTTGGAGATGTCACACGAGTGTGTTGATCTTTACAGAATCATGGAGTCTCTAAATCTGCTGCGTTACCTGGTCATCAGAGACAAAGTGACAGAGAACCAGGTGAGTGCACTGTTGAGCTGAAAAATGGCATCTGTTTTTTTTTTTTTTTTTTTTTTTGCTGGGGAAAAAAAAAAAAAAAAATTTTTAAAAAA